>JAACYP010020535.1:0-12551 GCA_011076525.1 Nettapus auritus | reverse complement strand
TTCTTTCTTCCTTTCTTTCTTTCTTTCTTTTTCTTTCTTTCTTTCTTTCTTTCTTTCTTTCTTTCTTTCTTTCTCTTTCTCTTTCTCTTCTAATTATCAGTTTTCATTTAGATATGAGGTTAACTTCTACACTGATTTAATTTAATAATTTTCTACTCTAAATGATCCTTATTTAGGAGATTAAATAAACACCTAAAATGAATAGTTTCTTCTATAATTTTCTTCATCAAAGTAACAGAAAAATATCTTTTGAGGTTTCAGATGTACTTTTCACATAAGTGTAACACCCATTTGATAAAAATAAATTTGAACTTTTCAGAGGGTTGTTTTTATCTATCTATTTTCTGTCTGCCTTTCTGTCTTTCTGTCTGTCTGTCTATCTATCTATCTGTCTATCTACCTACCTAATACTACTTCAGCTCACAGGATATCGTTATGGACTGGGACTTAGGTCTCAAAAATATCTGAATTTCGCCTGGCTTCTGACTGTGATACTGAAGACATATGTTGGTTGTGTCAGTCCCAGAAACTGCTGTCCACGGAAAGTAAGGTTTGATCTACAGACTGGAAAAGTTGGTAGCTACAGAAACACCGTAGAGTGTAGGAGATAGTTTGTCTGTCAAGGGGTCTGGTTAAGAAATTAATTCAATGTTCAAGACCTGATATAAGATATCAATGTGAATCTCTGAAGACTTGTTCTTTTTTCTTGTTTTCTTACCTGCTTGTTTCTTGGTTTCAAGCCTGAATTTTACTATATCCTCTGGAAATAATAGAATCCTAGAATCACAAAATGATTTAGCTTACAAGGGACTCTGCTGATCTTCTGGAAGAATTTGCAGGTCCAGCTTAGAACATGTTGCACAGGTTGCTAGTTAAGTCAAGTTTTGACTGTCTATAGGGATGGAAATTTCCGAGAATCTCTGGAAAACCTCTTCAAAAATCTGATTAATGTGATCCAGAAATTAAGCAGTGTTTGTTGAAAATATAGAAAAAACAAACAAACAAACAAACAAAAAACAAAACACTAATCAGATTTTCCTGTATGCCATCATGTGTCCACTGCTTCTTCTGTTCTCTTTGTGCATTTCTGAGAAGAGTTTGTCTAAATTCACTAGATACTCTCATTAGACAGAAACAAAGTCTGCCCTGACTGTCTTCTTAAACCTGAACAACTCCCAGGGGATTGTCTTCAAAATCTTTTTGTAGACTGAAGTGAGGTTAATTGAACCCTAGATCCATTTATATATATATATATTAAGATTTACATTTTTCTGTTACCTACTTCAGCATTTGAAAGTCACGGTTTCCATTGAGAATTACAGAATATTTTGAGATTCTAAAGAAACTATTACTTGTTTGTAGTAATCAGTGGATAACAGAAAGTCTGTGGATGTTGTCTAAGCTCTAGTAAAGCTTTTGATACTTTTCTACAGCATTCTCATGCAAAAACTGGCTACTTATAGACTGTATGGATGTAGGGTTGTCTGGGCAGCTGTGGAAGTTGTGGTGTCTTGAGTTAAATCCATTGGGTGGACAGATGCAAGTAATGTACCCCAGAGCTCAGTATTGGGTCCAGCTTTCTTTAGTATCTTTATTAATTATCAGAATGAGGATATCGAGTCCACCCTTATTAAGTTTGCAGATGACACTAATTAGACATGACTGATGATCTGCTTGAGGGGTTGTGAAAAGGGTTGTGAAGCATTGGAACAGGCTGCCCAGGGAAGTGGTTGAGTCATCACCCCTGAAGGTATTTAAAAGATGTTTAGATGTGGTGCTTAGGGACATGGTTTAGTGGTAGATTTGGCAGTGCTAGGTTAACTGTTGGACTTGATGATCTTAGAGGTCTTTTCCAACCTCAGTGATTTTATGATTCTATATTTTCCATCTGGCAAAGTAGAAACGTTTTTAAGATTTCATTTTTAGCCTGCTTACGTATTTTTTTTTTAATTTTATTTTATTTTTTTTTTTCACAGAATAATGTTCAAATTTATGTCTGCATCCTTCATGGATATTTCACTAACAAAACTATGCAGATTAATAACACCATGGATATCGTTAACATAAAAGAAATAATAGCAAATTGCATTGATCATGGCATTAACAGGATGTTCTCCATTCAACTATGTTTAACTGTTATACAAGTTTTATACAAGAATTCCACTTGCAGCCCTGGGGTCTCACAGATCTCTCTAACTTGTGGTACAAAATATTTGTTTGCAAACACAGAGCTGTTTTTACATTTTCTGCATTAATAAGCCACAGGACCAAGATAAAGATGGTGTTTCATGTTAGTAACATTCAGCTAAAAAATGGGTCTTGAGAACCTCATAAATTTGGGACAGGGAGGATCAAATATGGGGACACTGCGGAACAAATCTACTAAGCCCTATGACTATTTATTAGCTGAGTACTGTGAGCAGCTTAGCAAGTCTGTCCAGTCCACAAAGCACTGGCCTACCTCAGAGAGGTCTGTGATTATTCCCTCATGTGAGGCAGATTTCCCTGTAGAAGTTCTTTTGACACTTCTGATATAATTTCTCTACCTGTACTTAAATTTGTCTCTTTATCTGTCTACCACATGTGTGGTGGGCCATCTGCCTCATTTTAGGAATACTGACAACAGATGCAAAACACAGAAAAGAATATATCACAGACTATGAAGTGCAATAAATGTATTGCTTATCTAACATTACACAAATGTATTGACAGAATGTTCTAAGTAATAATTAAGCTATAAATTTGAATGGGAGATATTGGATATTTCTATATGCTTATATCCTTAGGGAGTTGTGTAACACAAGACAAAATGCCTAGTATTTCCAAGTGCAAACACTTCATGATAAACATTCCCCATGGAGATGTAGTATTGCTATTACAAAGAGGTTTTGTTATAGAAAGTCCTTTTCTACAAGGAGAAGATGAATTTGCTACTTTAGCATATTAAACAGTACTTTCACCTGAGTGTATAGTTCACAGAAGATTAATCTATCCCCTTGGAATATTCATGAATCAATAACAATGTTCAATAAGTCCAACCAATATTACCACTGTCAACTAAAGTAGGTACCCTACATTTTGATGAAGTAGAACTTCCTCCTCAGAAATTACATTTCTGTATGCATTTATACTTTTGAAGGAGAGCGAGGAGTGAGGTCTCCATGTTTCATTCATACTAAGCTCTGTCAGATATTCTGTATCTTGTTATTATTCAAAGAACACAACTCTGCTGAGGTTAGAGCCAGGTGTAATCTTTACTTCTACTGGAAATAAGATCAGAATAAAAACGAGGTGCCAGTTCCAAGGAAGGTTATTACTAGTGCTAGTCATGAATACATTGTTTAATTATAAAGCCATATTGAAAAAAAAGGTTATAAACTTTATCTTTCTGCTGTAGAATTTGGCTGAGTAAATTAGTTATTCATTGCTTCCTTAGTTTTGTTTGTCCATTTTCCTAAAAACTGGCTTTATGCCTGCACAACTAAAAGTAATGTATCATATTAACATTAGCATGTTAATACAATGAAAACTAATTAGAAATACAGCAAATACATGCTAATCCAGATAGCAGCTTCTCATTAACAGGCCAAGATACTTCTGTTATTTGTTGCCCTGCATTCGTTTCAGCTGAAATTTTTAGTAAGTCTACTTCTCTCAGCTCTCCTTTCAGAAATGTATTCTAGTCTGGATAGAAGCACTGTGATTTATTCCACCTCTCCCTCATCAGATGAAGAATGAAAGCAGGAACAATGCATCAAAGCGTCTCTTCTGTTCATTCTCAGTGTAAGTCATGATTGCTTCACAATGTGATAAAAATTCGTACTGAACTTTATAGTTACAGCAATATTTCTCTCAGTAAACTACACGGCTCTCGGTCTGTAAAAGAAAAGGTTTGTGAGGTCAGAAAAGATCATCCTATTAAGGGAAAGTGATCTTGCTTACAGAGCTACTTAATGTTGAACGTCTGCTGAGGTTCTATTATTCCTCTCACATTTGTATTATGTGAAGTGGCACAAAAGGCTAAAGTTATGCTGAAGTGTTCCAGAAATTTAATTGTACCAGAGGTCCAATATTAGAAGTTATAAGTGTTTGGCACCAAGGCACCTCAGTCACATGAATTGCTGAGAACCATAGGAAAAGGCAGAGTGAAGTCAAAAAGAAAGGAGGCTTGCCTTTATGGCTGCACCTCTGGCATCTGCAAACTATACAAAATCTATAGGAAAAGAGCTAGCAGATTATGGCAGGTGAATTTTCTGAGTAGTCATGCATCTCCCATCTGCATTTCAAAACACTCTGCAATATTGACATTAAGTTCCGGGAAAGGGATTCCAAATAAATGAGTGCTAATTGGAGTGGTCTTCTAGTAGATATTATACACAGTTAACCATGTGTTTGCCAGGGGACAATGTGAAAGACAGCTGTTTTATGACACCATTTGCAAAAATGCCCATCCTGCCCAATCCATATGCAGATAGAAGAGTTACAAATTTACATAGAATAAAACAGTGAAAAAAACTGAAATGGAGTCTCTCTTGTCTGAATCCTGCTTGAAGTAGTTATCCCCTGCTCATGTAAGTGGAGGGGACAATCTGTGTGTAAGTGTCTTGATACGTTATTACTGAACCACTAAAAAGGAAAAAGCAAGCTGAGCAGGAGGTGGAGCTCTTTGGAAAGCTTTTGTCTGGTTTCCAGGGAAACCTATTTTTTGGTTATTTGAATGTTCAGCACATCTGGTTCATTTGGACTCTGGCTTTTTGAGAGTGATGAATGTGTCATGGGAAAAATGAATGGGAAAATAATTTAAAGAATTAATGGGATGGAAGGAGCATAGGATTATTTTAAAAATGCAGCTACATTTTCTTTCTTCTTTCTCCCTCCCTTACTTCTTAAAATAATAATAATAATAATAACAAAAGACTTAAAAAGTAATAATAATAATAATAATAAACAGGCTGAAGAGAAATGGAACTTAGAACAAAAAAACCTTGTACTTATTTATGTGTTGTCAGAAAACATTCTATTATTCTCAAAAAGAAATCATTTTATCTTCAAAAGAACTAAAATATTGCTGATGGTCTAGATATAAACTAATAAGGCGGAAGATTTGTAATAGACAAGTTTTGAAGTACTTGCTATTTTTATTACAAATGTTAACTTATTTCACTTGACCCAAATTTCTTGGAAATCAACATGAATTTGCTGTTGTACTAGAACAGCTTTTGGCTTAATGGCATAGTTTCACTTCAAAGTATTGAATGCTTTTGGCATTTCTGTTTGCGCAGAGAGCTGCACTAGGCAAAAGGAACATAAGAGACAGAGCTTGAGACTGTTACTTTACGGTCATGGAAACTGATAAAATAGTGATGATGGAGGGCTCCCAAAGCCTCCCATTATTTGATAAAAAACACTTTTCTATAAAGCAAGGCTATATAGATAGTTCAGAAATTTAAGTAATTCATATATTTAGAACATTTTCTTGGATACTGAGCCCTCAGATGTGTGTTTAGTCCATTTTTGAAAACACTGATCTCTATGCAGATGACAACATCCTAACTGTTTCTATAGCATAACATAGACTACACAGATATGAAATATGCAGATAGAGTGACTCTATATCTAGGAATAATCTGTATATTTAGAAGTCTGAAATCCTTAAAGTTAAGATTCTACTTATGATATTTTTGAGAATTCAAAATGTGACATAGATTAAAGGAAAGAGGAAAGTCCCTGTAACAAACTACCCACAATCTCTAGTAGTTTCATTAGCCTTAGTGACAGATAACAGTGAAAAATGAATGTCAAGTCTGCACACAACTATGATGATATACTCATATTTGATTTTTTTTTCTTTCTAAGTGGGGAAGTAATCATATTTTAAATAACAATCTTTTAAAATGAAATTAAAAAATGTCACACGATCATGTCTTGTTCATAGTATTTTCATTACAGAGATATTTAGCATAAATTAAGGTAACAGAGGTACATATTAGTGGAACGTATACCTTATGTATTTTAAAACTATTTAATTTCAATTTCTTTTTTTTCTTTTTTTTTTTTTTTCTTTTTTTTTTAAGATTTATGTATCAATATGCTGTCATTCCTTGTCACATTCCTCATTCCTAAATTTTTACTTTTCTGGTTTTGTTCAGTTGTTTTTCATGTTCAGTTGTTTCACAGGCCTCGACGAACCTGAACTATGCTATAAAATTCTGTAGAAAAAGCTTTAAAAGAGTTATATTATACAGTGTTCTACCGAAAACTCTAAACTCTTTCCAAATGGATAAAAAACTTTACAATAATTTTTCCTCAGGAAATGAAATTGTGTCTTAGCATGTCAGAATATAAATGTTCATTTAGTATTCCTTCCTAAAATTAGTGCAATATGCAGCTGTGTAAAAGGTTTGTCACTCCTTATTCTTCACCTTTGTTTGACTGAGAAGTGTCACTATAAATCAATGCATATTTTTCTTTTAATAACAATATGATAATTACTCAAGAATCTTAGTATTTCACTGATCTCACACAAACATCTGAGTCTTTCTATTTCCTTAAATTAAAATTACTTTGGACTCTTCCAATTTTCTCATTTTATTTACAGCTTGTCTAGGCTATTATTTTACTTCTTCATTTATTGGTTCAGCAGTATGTTGGTTTATTGAATGTGGTGCTATGATTATACTACTGTCTTATGGACAGCATAAAGATAAAACCTTTAAAATATTGTTTAAGTTGGTAGCAAAGAGTTAATAAATATGTAAGGGAAGAAAGCCTGATTCTAGGGAAGCAATAAAATTATTTGATGAAATGTGTGTAAAAAGGAAACCCAAGAAAGCTAGTATAATAAAAAAGAAGCACCATGAATATTTCCTCCCACCATCACTACTGAAAATGTTGGAAGATTTCTATGTTTTCCACATTCTGTGTTACATTTATGTCACCTGCATCAGTTTAATATAAGCATAGAGAAATTTTGTATTAACTAGAACAAATAGAGAAGCTAGATACTGGGACTAGATCGTATTCACTTAAGAATCCAGAAGGAACTCAAATATGAAATTGGTGAACTCCTGCCCAAGGTGTGCATCCAGCACATGGCAAAATACACAATGTCAGAGAACTACTAGGTTGTCAAAGTAACTTGAATCTATCGAAAGAGCTGTAGAGAGCACCCTGGGAACTAAACAAAAACGAATCTGATTTCATCCCTTTAAAAGGTCTATAATAATAAAAGAAATAAATAAATAAACAAACAAATAAATAAAAGAACACTGAGTGCATAGGTGGAGTCTGGTGGGAAAGAGCTAAAGAGCCAGCGCATGCCCTACCAAGGAAAAGGCTGCCCCTCTGACTTGCTGGGCCTCTTCAATGTTGTTAAGAAGCTGGTGGACAAAGGTAACCCAGTGGTCATAACTTGGATTTTAAAAGCCCTTGATTTTTGTCCCCTAACAGATGTTACTAGAGAAACAAAACTGATTCAAGATTGGAGAAAAGCTCCCTTTTACAGATAGAGAGCAGTTAAGGTATAAGATGCAAAGGGAAGTATTTAGTGGTCTCTGCTCAAGATGGAGAAAATGGACACATGACACTCCCCAAGTGTTTGTAGTGACAAGATGTGGGAGTAATGCCATGAGGGTCGACAAGACCCGTGTTTGGTGGGTTGGTGATAGCATTGCACTCATGAGTATGAAGCCATGAGGAATGTTAACAAGTTAGAATGTACAAAGAAGTGGTGATTCATGAGACACCTTGATGTCTCAAACTGCTTGTTCTCCAACTGTTAAGATATGGAAGTTGCTATATATTTGCTGTTGCTGGATAAAGTTGTTAACCAATGAATAGCTAGTGGGAAAGTACCACTTGTAGAGCTAATGATATAAGAAGGGAGTCTGTTCTCAACAAAGTAGTGGAAGTTATTGATCCCTAAACATATCCTGGTGTCTGTGTGGTCATTAAACCACAGCAATAGTTTTGATCAATCTCTTGCGGTGACATCCATGTTTTGAGGGGTCAAAGGAACTGAGCTTTGTTGGGCAGTCAAATACCATGTTGCTGGTGAGAATGTCCTCAAGCACATCACAAGTGAATGCATAAAAAGATGACAAGCTTCAGCATAGATACATATAAGTTTTCTAAGGGAAATCAAAACTCCTTACAGGATTCTGAATCTGGAATGGCACTTATAACTTGGTAGGGATACATTGGAATTAACACTGACTCCTCCCTGAAATAATTAAGCTATGCAAAGTGGTATTGGCAAAAGCCAAGAAAATGCTTATTGCAAACAGAAGGTGTAGCAAAAAAAGAATAGATGGTTTCATTCTGATATTATGCTAAATTTTGTTATACTTGTATTGTAAAAGCTTTGTGCAGCACTCTTCTCTGAGCCTTCATTTAAATGAGAGAGAGATCAGAGCTAAATAAAGAGAAACCAAAGACTGCATTGTTTTCCATTGGAGATGAAAAGGCAAAGTCTGGGTTTGATGGAGGTTTGCAAAGTCAAGAGGGTGAAGCATAACATAAATATAGTACTGTTATTTAACAAATATTACTGTGCAAAAGGAGAAAGAGATTAATGGAGGAGATCAATTTTAAATGGATGATATACTTTTTTTTTTTTTTTTTTTCACTAATTAAAAAATTATTTATTTATTTAACTTCATAATGAACATCAGGTATTTGTTGCCACAGAAAGGATGTTGAGGTAAATACAATTAGAGATTTACAAAGGAATAAGACACATTTAAGACAAATTATTAAAGCAATGCTAAAGAGAACAGGCTGGGACATATCTTTTTAAGATCCATAATCATGTGAGTGTAGATGAAAAGGAAGTATGAAAGGAGTGTATGGAAGCATTGTCTGTTGTCCCTACCAGAGAGAAAGTACTGTTTTGGACAGAGAATATTTCTGTTTAAATAAGGCATTTTTGATGTTTTCATGTAAACTGAGAGTACTCAGTAAAAAAAAGTAGTAACATACTGAGACAAAAGCCCTGTTCAGACTTCTTCTCCACCCCTCAGCTACTTTTTTGCTATGTTGGCTTAGTAGGTAAATCACACCACAATGAAAAAAAAAAAGAAAAAAATTGAAGAATTGCAGCAAGAAAAAGAGGAGTCACATCTGTTTCTAATATATATATATATATATATTTAAAAAAGGGAACCTGAAATATTTTATTACAGTATAAATTATTTAAATTCCTATAAAAATTATTAAAGTCTTTTAAAATATTTTTTTTCTTTCAATTTGCATTAACTCCAAAAGAAAAATTAAAAACAATGTTTTGGCAACTACTATTTTTCTTCCCTACATTTTCTTATTCTAAGGGTAGACAGTGCAAAAACTGTTTATTTTTATAATTCTTTAATAATTACATAGGGAAAGCGTAAGTGGACTTTTAATATGAAGAGGTTTTGTAGGGATATTTTTCTGCAGCAGCAAAGTTAGAACTTTTTCTAAATGATTTAACATATTTTCATTATTTTTTCTATAATAATAATAATTATTATTATTATTTTTAAAAAGAAACCAATCTGATTTGAGTAAAAATAGAATTAATCTACTAATTATACTGGAAAAATTTTTAAATGAAGATAAAATAACATCCCATAATTAATTTCTAAAGAGCTGTAGCTTTACTCATCTTTTGGAAACATTACTTTTATGTAGCGGTGAGTGATGTCGAATTAAATATTAAGTTCAAATGAGACATTGACATAATGCAACTTGATATTTAAATATCCTTAAAACAATGTGCAAAATTCAAGACATTTCAATAAGATGAGTATAAATTAACCATGCCAACAAAAACGTAAAATGTGATGGGGCTTATGTTTGCAAAGTTTGTGATTTTAAAATCGTTTTCATAAAGAAGTCACTTTGAATTTAATTTACCAAATAACGAATTTGAGAATGTTTGAGCCTAACATTCTAGGTATTCAAAGTACCTTGAATGTGAAAGGAAGCATTTTAGGAATAATCATCATCATCATCATCATCATGAATAGCAAAGTTAAACCCACAGTTCCACAGATTAGTATTGATAGCTAAAAATAACTTTTTTGAAAGAAGAAGCTAAATGGTATTCCTGCACATGTTGCTGAAATATACAACTATGCAATAAACAACTTATTAAATCAATAGTGTTTTAATATTATAATCTACTATTTAACTGTAACTTTGATGTGGGAATTTTGTGTATATTTCAATATGTAGGAATGTAATATTGATACAGAATCAGGTTACAGTTTGCAGAGCTTGCCTCAAAACAAAACAAACAAACAAAACAAACAAACAAAAGGAACACCTCTCAGACTAAACCACTGATTAAGCTAGTTTTGCATTGGAAAACAATGCAGTGTTAAGTATCACATAATTTTATTTTTCTATAGTTTGGTCATCAACCATGTAACTCAGAAATAAAAACCAGAAAGGTTTGTAATTTAGGCATAGTACACATGTTTTTCATTTCTAAGAAGATCACAAGACATGGATGTGAGCTGCTGTCATGCTTGCTCACTTTTGAGATTTTTATCCCTTTAAAATTTGTATTCTGATTCTGATCATACTTTTGAAAACAACATACAGCTGAGTATTCAGAAAAGTATGGTAAAATTACAAGTGAAATGGAAAAATATATGCTTACCATATAATGATTTTTGTTTGTAACATTTATATGTATATATAAAAAAGGTTAACTACAAGTCCAATTTCACAACATATGATCTGTCTTTTAAGTAATCTCTGAAGTTCCAATATGATCTTTTCTACACTTAACAGAACCACCACAAATTCACATATTTATTTATTTATTTTGGAAAAAGGAACTAGAAATAGTATCTGCACTGGAGGTTTTTTTTCTTTAAAAGGCTCTATTTAACAAATATTTTGTGAGGGCAATAAAAATAATTTTATTTTTTTTTTTTAAAAAGAAAAGAGATTTTCCCTTTTTTTATCCCCCCTGACATTTCCCGCTTTCCTCTGTCCATTTCATTTGTAAAAGAGCATATTCTCTTAGCATGAAACACTAAGTCATCACATTTTATAAAATTCTGATAAACTGAAAATCAAAGATGTCACATATACATATAAAACCATCTATATATAAGCTCTGCAATAACAGAAAGGAAAATCTGCTACTATCATGGATGTAAAGCTTTTTTTCACTTCATAATTTGCCAATTTTCTCTTAAATGAAAAATCCTGAGGAACAGTGAGAAGAGAAAGATTTTGAAGGAGATTTTGCCATCTATTCACAATACAGTAATGATTTCTCTAATATGTCAAGTTGCCTATATTGCAGGAACTGGTAGTGTTCCTCACTTCACCAAGGCCACTCTAAAGCAAACTGATTTTCTTACTAAAATCATAAAATCACAGAATCATAGAATAGCTTGGGTTGGAAGAGACCTTAAAGATATCTAATTACAACCCCTTTACCATAGGCAGGAATGTTACTCACTAGATCAGTTTGCCTGGGACCTCATCCAACCTTGTTTTGAACACCTCCAGGAATGGGGCATCCACAGCTTCTCTGGGTAACCTGTTCCAGTGCCGCTAAATGAAGAATTTCCTCCTAACCTCTAACCTAAATGTCCCCTCTTTTAGGAGGGGAGATTCCCTCTTGTTCAGTCATTATCTGCCTGAGTAAAAAGTTGCTCTCTATCTTTTTTATATGTCCCTTTTAAGCATTGAAAAGCTTCAGTGAGGTTTCCCCAGAACCTTCTCTTCAGGCTGTAGACCCCCAAAATATCAAGATTAAGTAAATAATAAAAGTTATAGATTATCTTTCCCCGTGTAGATAAGAGTTTCAATCTTTCCAATCCTCCCTACTTAAGAGGAATATAGATGCCACATTGCTAATACCAAGCTGAATCCTGAAGCTCATTCCTCCACCTGCCCTGGTAGAGAATATTAGTGTCTGAGTTACACATGCCAAGCACAAAGGAGAGAACTTTGGCAAGTGTTTTTCCCGTTTGCGTTTCACAAATCTTACAGCTAAAATAATTTATTATTTCTTGTTGCTTTCTTCACTTGTGACTTTGTATGTATACCAAATATCATTTGGAAGTGATCTGGCCTCCCTTCTGTAGTCTCACTGCAAAATTAAATAACTTCCATGATACCCTTTTGCACAATTTTCTATACCTTGATAAAGCAAAGATTCACAGAGAAAGAAGGAAAAAAAATAGAGCAGGTTTGCATATGGAACTCTCTTTACTGTAGTCTAAGATTCCCAAGCTAGTGAAGTGAAGGGAAGAGGAAGAGAAATGGATCATTTTTTTGTTGGTAAAACCTCACTCAAGGTCATGAGACCTTCAGTTTTTCTATTACCCAAAGCTTCTAGAAGCAAATAGCCTAAACACATCCTTTAACACAAAACACAGCACCAAACTCTCTTTGTTCAAATATATGACAAAACAAAACAAAACAAAAAAATTACTACTACTAAAACAACAAACAGCTAAATTTATCCACTAAAGGATTGCATGTTCTCATACAATTAAAAAAAAAAAAAAAAAAAATCAGAGAAATTCAAAGAGATCCTATGG
>JAACYP010020527.1:0-14597 GCA_011076525.1 Nettapus auritus | reverse complement strand
TCCAGGTCCCTGAGCAAAAGCAATCCCGCGAATGGGTTTGCCTTTTCCTGAGGCAGGAGTAGCCCAGACTGTCTTTCCCAGCATGTTTCTTATATGCACTACAGAAACTTTATCCCCTTCTACAGTACGTAACAGGTTTGATTGGGCAGGTCCAGCTCGGTTAGCAGATCCCCTAGTATTGACTAACCAGGTGGCCTTTGCCAAATGTGTGTCCCAGTTTTTAAATGTCCCAGCACCCATTGCTTTCAGTGTAGTCTTTAACAGTCCATTATATCGCTCAACTTTCCCGGAGGCTGGTGCATGATAAGGAATGTGATAGACCCACTCAATACCATGTTCTTTGGCCCAAGTGTCTATAAGGTTGTTTCAGAAATGAGTCCCGTTGTCTGACTCAATTCTTTCTGGGGTGCCATGTCGCCATAGGACTTGTTTTTCAAGGCCCAGGATAGTGTTCCGGGCAGTGGCATGGGGCACAGGATATGTTTCCAGCCATCCGGTGGTTGCTTCCACCATTGTAAGTACGTGGCGCTTGCCATTGCGGGTTTGAGGGAGTGTGATGTAATCAATCTGCCAGGCCTCTCCATATTTATATTTCAGCCATCGTCCTCCATACCAGAGGGGCTTTGACCGTTTGGCTTGCTTGATTGCGGCACATGTTTCACAATCGTGAATAACCTGTGCTATAGCGTCCATGGTCAGGTCCACCCCTCGATCACGAGCCCATCTGTATGTTGCATCTCTGCCTTGATGGCCTGAGGTGTCATGGGCCCATCGGGCTATAAATAATTCACCTTTATGTTGCCAGTCCAGGTCCACCTGAGCCACTTCGATCTTAGCAGCCTGATCCACCTGCTGGTTGTTTTGATGTTCTTCAGTAGCCCGATTCTTGGGCACATGAGCATCTACATGGCGTACCTTTACAACTAGGTTCTCTACCCGGGCAGCAATATCTTGCCACAACGCCGCAGCCCAGATGGGTTTGCCTCTGCGCTGCCAGTTGTTCTGCTTCCATTGTTGTAACCACCCCCACAGGGCATTTGCTACCATCCATGAATCAGTATAAAGGTAGAGAACTGGCCATTTTTCTCGTTCAGCAATATCTAAAGCCAGTTGGATGGCTTTCACTTCTGCAAACTGACTCGATTCACCTTCTCCCTCAGTAGCTTCTGCAACTCGTCGTGTAGGACTCCATACAGCAGCTTTCCATCTCCGATGCTTTCCCACAATACGACAGGACCCATCAGTGAACAGAGCATATCTCTTCTCATCTTCTGGTAGCTTGTTGTACAGTGGGGCTTCTTCAGCACAGACCACTTCCTCTTCTGGCGATATCCCAAAGTATTTGCCTTCTGGCCAGTCCATAATAACTTCCAAGATTCCTGGGCAACTGGGGTTTCCTATTCGAGCCCGCTGAGTAATCAGTGCAACCTACTTGCTCCATGTAGCATCAGTGGCATGATGTGTAGAGGGGACCCTTCCTTTGAACATCCAGCCCAGTACTGGCAGTCGGGGTGCCAGGAGGAGCTGTGCTTCAGTACCGATCACTTCTGAAGCAGATCAAACTCCTTCATATGCTGCCAATATTTCCTTTTCGGTTGGAGTGTAGCGGGCCTCAGATCCTCTGTATCCCCGACTCCAGAACCCTAGGGGTCGACCTCGAGTTTCCCCAGGTTCCTTCTGCCAGAGGCTCCAGGTGGGGCCATTCTCCCCGGCTGCGGTGTAGAGCACATTCATTATATCTGGTCCTGTTCGGACTGGCCCAAGGGCTACTGCATGAACTATTTCCTGCTTAATTTGTTCAAAGGCTTGTCGTTGCTCAGGGCCCCATTCAAAATTGTTCTTCTTACGGGTTACTTGGTAGAGCGGGTTTACAATCAGACTGTAATTTGGAATGTGCATTCTCTAAAACCCCACGACGCCTAGGAAAGTTTGTGTTTCTTTTTTGCTAGTTGGTGGAGACATAGCTGTTATTTTGTTGATCACATCCATTGGGATTTGACGACGTCCATCCTGCCATTTTATTCCTAAAAACTGGATCTCTCGTGCAGGTCCTTTAACTTTGTTTTGTTTTATGGCAAAACCGGCCTTCAGAGGGATGTGGACTATTTTCTTCCCTTTCTCAAAAACTTCCTCTGCTGTATCACCCCACACAATGATGTCATCGATGTACTGCAGGTGTTCAGGAGCTTCCCCCTGCTCCAGTGCAGACTGGATCAGTCCATGGCAAATGGTAGGGCTGTGTTTCCGCCCCTGGGGCAGTTGATTCCAGGTGTATTGGATGCCCCTCCAAGTGAAAGCAAACTGTGGCCTGCACTCTGCTGCTAGAGGGATGGAGAAAAATGCATTAGCGATATCAATTGTGGCATACCACTTGGCTGCCTTTGATTCCAGTTCATACTGGAGTTCTAGCATGTCCGGCACTGCAGCGCTCAGTGGTGGCGTCACTTCGTTCAGGCCACGATAGTCCACTGTTAGTCTCCACTTACCATTAGACTTTCACACTGGCCATATGGGGCTATTAAAAGGTGAATGAGTCTTGCTGATCACTCCTTGGCTCTCCAGCTGACGAATTAACTTATGGATGGGAATTAGGGAGTCTCGATTGGTGCGATATTGTCGCCGGTGCACAGTTGTGGTAGCGATTGGCACTTGCTGTTCTTCGACCCTCAGCAACCCCACCACAGAAGGATCCTCTGAGAGACCAGGCAAGGTGGACAGCTGTTTAGTGCCCTCTGTCTCTAAGGCAGCTATGCCAAATGCCCACCGGTACCCTTTTGGATCCTTGAAGTACCCTCTCTTGAGGTAATCTATGCCAAGAATGCATGGAGCCTCTGGGCCAGTCACAATGGGATGCTTTTGCCACTCATTCCCAGTTAGACTCACTTCAGCTTCCAATACAGTTAGCTGTTGGGATCCTCCTGTCACTCCAGAGATACAGATGGGTTCTGTCCCTTTATAGGTTGATGGCATTAGAGTACATTGTGCACCGGTGTCTACTAAAGCTTTATACTTCTGTGCATCTGACGTGCCAGGCCATCGAATCCACACAGTCCAATAAACTCGATTATCCCTTTCCTCCCCCTGGCTGGAGGCAGGGCCCCTCTAGTCCTGGTCAGAATCTTCGTTTCTGTGTTTAAAGGACTGCCTACTGGAAGTTGGAGCAGCAAACTTTTTCCCAGTTGTTTTCTTTTGCAACTCACGTACCTGTGCCTCTAGGGTTGCGGTGGATTTTCCATCCCATTTCCTCATGTCCTCTCCGTGGTCACGTAGGTAAAACCACAGGGTGGCACAGGGTGTGTACCCACCATATCGTCTTCCTTGCACGGATGAACGCTTACCCCTGATAGCTGAAACACTGGTTTGTACAGGTGGGGAGGAAAATATTCTCTCTTTAAGTTGGTGGACCTCTTCAGAAAGTTTCTCCAAAGTATTCTCTTTTAGTTGGTGGACACTGGTTCGTTCAAGTGGGGAGGAAAATAATCCCTCTTCAAGATGGTGGACCTTTTCAGAAAGTTTCTCCACAGCTGAGACGCAGGCTTGTAAGGAAGAGGAGAGACTTTCTTCATACCGCCGGAGTTGTCTAGCCACTTCATACACTGTGGGTTCGTCACGTTCTCTCCAGGTCATTACTGCCAATGAGTTAGCATATGATGATGGTGCACTCCGTACAAACTTCCGCCACATGGGTCGGGTACACCTGACGTCATCTGGATCTAGGGATATTTGTTCGTTGTCTAGGTCCTCATAAATCACCTTCTGTACTGCTAATTCCCTCAGGTACTGGATTCCCTTCTCCATAGTGGTCCACTTGCCTGGATGACATACAATTTCTTCCTTGTAGGGATACCTACACAGCATTCCACCAGCTACTAGGAGGAAAACTGTCCTAACTGAAACCAGGACAAAGGGCAGTATGACAAGCTGTCCTTGACTCACAGTAAGCACTTAGTGTAGGCTCTACACAATAACAACTAAAACATTGGTGTGTTATCAGTATTATTTTCATCCTAAAACCAAAACACAGCACCATATGAGCTACTGGGAAGAAAATTAATCTATCCTATCCAAAGCCAGGACACCATGCATGTTTTGTATTATCTTTGACATACACACAAACAGCAGCACTTTCAGGAATTGCTGCTTTTACTTTAAAATAAAGATCAGAAAAGGCTCTTCTGTTTTTCCACTTGCCTGCATTTTTTTTTCCATTATTTATTTATTTATTTATTTATTTATTTATTTATTTCTACTGTCAGGTATATATTTATGTCCTTTTACAGGCATTTTCACTCTTTATTAAAAAAAAGGATCCAGGATTCCTGGTAGACACCAAGTTGAACATGAACTAACAATGTGCTCTTGCCACAAAGAAGGCTAAAGGCATTCTGGGCTGCATTAGGCAAAGTATTGACCACAGCATGTTCTGGTGCCTGGGGTTGCTCTTCCCCAGGTGCAGGACTCTTCACTTGCCCTGGCTGAACCTCACAAAGTTCCTGTCAGCCCATTTCTCCTGCCTTTCTACATTCCTCTGGATGGCAGCATGACCTTCTGGTGTATCAGCTGCTCCTCCCAGTTTAGCGTAATCTGTAGACTTGCTGAGGGTACATTCTGCCCCATCATTCAGGTCATCAAAGAAGATGTTAGATGGATTGGACCAAGTATTGACCCCTGAATACTCTACTAGTGTTTGGGGTAGTGTTTTCACAAGCACAAAAACTGCTGGTTTAGTAAACATTTAGTAAATTTAGCTTATTTCCATGTATATAGATCTTTTCATAGGATATATTAATGCTACAGAACATACAGCAGTTTGCTAAGGCTTAACACTTTCCAAAGCTTAGTCTGAAGTCTTGATGACAGGTTCCAAGTAAACACACAAACCACTTCAGCCTTACAAACTAAATTAATTAAAATAAATCTCATTGCTTTACAGATACGATTCTTCCACCTAAAATGAAACTTAAATGGAATGCCTTCTTCTTCCATCCATTCAACAATGGCCTTCTAACCCATGTTTACCATAACAAAAAATTAATGAGTATGAAAACATGGTCTGTTTCATCTTGAATAAAAATCCGGCAGAACAGACTCAATTCATGCTAAAGTCTTGCTCCATTTTGAAACACCTAGACTGATCTTGAAACAAAAGAATATTGGGACTACCAGTCAAACGTGTTAAACTACTCTGTGTGTATAACATGCCCTGGGCAAGAAAATTTGTTGTCCTCTCTGTGTTTAACAAGAAAATATAATCCATCCTGTTATAAAAAAAGAGCAGAATTTCATACAGTATATTTCTCAGTTAAGTATGTGCTGTTAAAAGAGTTAAAGACCAAGGAATTAGTATGCAAAAGTTCTCAATTATGTCATATCTGAATAATTTGTAAGTGTGCCCCTTGTCATATGTTTATAAAGTAGTAGAAGGCCCTGTATTTACAACTAAGATTTGGAAAATATATTTCCTGTATTCTTTTTATTTAATTATGCTAGCATTTTATTTTATTTATTTTTTTAAATAAGTATCTCAAAATGGTCTAAACATTAATAAATTGCTGATTTGTGAAACTGTAAAATTTGGTATCAGAATATAAATTCAGTTGAAAGAAGCACTTTTTAAGATTTTGTCTGTAATTTCTGAGAAGCCTTTCTATGTAAGTGTCCTGGTTTCAGTTAAGACAGAGTTAATTTTCCTCCTAGCAGCTGGTAGAGTGCTGTGTTTTGGATTGGGATGGGAAGAGCGCTGATAGCATGCTGGTGTTTTGGTTGTTGCAGAGCAGTGCTTGTACCAAGCCATGGACTTTTCAGCTCCTCGCTCTGTCCTGCCAGCGAGCGGGCTGGGGGTGCAGCAAGAGCTGGGAGGGGACAGACCCAGGACAGCTGACCCAAACTGGCCAAAGGGGTATTCCATACCATCTGATGTCATGCTAAACAATATATAGGGGTGGCTAGCTGGGGTGTGGGGGGGCTGGCTGCTCAGGGATAGACTCGGTATCGGTCAGCGGGTGGTGAGCAATTGCATTGTGCATCACTTGTTTCATACACACTATTATTATTATTTATTATTATTATTATTATTATTATTAATATTGTTTCCTATCTTAGTAAACTGTCTTTATCTCAGCTCTGAGGCTTCACTTTTCTGTTTCTCTCCCCCATCCCAGAGAGGGAGGGGGGAGGGTGAGTGAACGGCTGTGTGGTGTTTAGCTGCCGTCCAGGTTAAACCACAACAGTAAGCTACATAGTAGTTAAAGACAAATAGAATTGCAAATTAATTAAACCTGTTTTCAGCTACCTTTTGACCTCTAAAACTCTTGGGGTGTTTACTTGACTTATTAGCTCTTCTGTCCCCCGCTATGCTATTGTCATTTTAGATTCTGTAGAAATTGTGTAGTATATTATGTGGTGTTGATGCTGCAGAGAAGAACTCTGAAAGAACAGCTTTGTGGCAGACATCCAAAGGAGGCTTTCCATATGGGTGATCTTCCCTCCTGGAATAATGGGAGATTAATTCATTTAACCCCTCCTAAACATTTTATTTCAGATGGTGTATATCATAAATTTATTCAGTCAAAAGCTATAATAAAACATAGTGAGGGACAAACCTAGGGTTCTGACTATCAGTTATCATATAACTCTCAAGGATAATGCAATTTTTTAACTGCTTGCTGTGATTTTTTTTTTTCTATGATTTTTTTTCTTATAGGAAGGTGGGGCAGAGGTTTAATAGATAACAGAAATGAAAAACCCTATGCTTTTAGTATTGTCTTTTCTAGCCAGTAGTCTTCAAGAAATATCCAGTATCCCAGCGCTAATTACTACCTGGGTAATAAAATTTGGGTATCATGGAATTGTTGAATATGTTGTTATGAAGCCAGTATATTACAAGAAAGAAGTAAGAAACAGTATAAATTTGCAAAGATCTGGAAGAAATAGAGTTTATTATATGCAAGAAATCATTGGAACTATAAAAGATGACTGAAAATGAGCAATTTAGTGAATAAAAATTATGGTGAATACCACATGCAGATAAAAAGAAGAAATGGTAAATCTATTATCATTTAGCTAAAGTAAAAAGTAATGGGAATTAAAAATTTATGCATAGACAGAATAATTGCAAGAAATTCAGTTTTACATGTAGGAGCTAATCCCAGAGGAATATGACAATTTACAGGTCTTGCAGATCTTCCATATCTGAGTATGATTTTTTTTTTTTTTCTCTCAGATGCAGTTTTTCCTGATTTCTAGACCAGATTCACAAATAATTCAATTGAATTATTTGTGTTTCTGAAGTGATCAATATAAATGTTTCTGAATATTGTAAAATTAACCAAGACATTTTAAACAAATACTAGAAAAGTTTATCTTCCCAGGATTAATCCTAATCAATTATTAATAAATAACAATAAAGGTTTTTATACTTTTCAGAATGTAACTGAGTTAACTGATTGCATGTAGGCAAGTTTCATATTTTAAGCCTGTTGTGTCTGGCACATAAAACCCTTGGTAGACAAAGACAATATTTGTTGAAGAAACAGAAAGAAAGTTACTATTTCTGTTGACACGTCTCAGGATACAATGACCTTCACCACTCCAAGCTGTTCTGAATTACAGCAGTATTGTTAAATGAGCTCTTTTTTATTTCTTCTGCTTGCTTGGAGATTGCAGGCTTTTCTTTGCATTGCTACAGTTCAGCATCTTGAAAGTAGATTGTGCACATGATCTGCTTTTGATGACATTAAATCCATTAAAAACTGCAATGAATTCAGTTGCTCTGTCACTTAGCTTAACATTTTCTTGAAGATGTATCTGATAAGTATCCATGATCTATATTGGAAACTAAAATCTCTGTATGTGGTAGTGGTATTGACTTATAAAATCTTTAATGGGATGATACTGTCATACCAGCAAGTATGATGGCACATTGCCATAGATAAGATCTGCAGCGTCACTCAGACTATGAATTTTCTAATGCCCTTCCTCTTATCTAATATTTTTTTTTTGAGAAGTTCTTTGCTTTGGGAAATTTCTGTTTCCCAGATCCATGGTAATAAAAAAAAAATAAAAATACTCAATTCAGGTAATGCTGAGAAGCAATATATTAAGAAAACTGAAAAAGTGTTAAATAAAGCTTGAGGTCTCTAGTCTGGATGCTCACATTTTTTAAAGCTCTGAGTCCTGCTATGATGAAAGTCCAGTTTTATGCACAAGGGAGAACACCATCTCTGAGAAAGGGAAGGGGAACCCTACCTTTATGGATTCCTCATGGCACTTTGAGGGGATTTGGGGCATTAAGTATGGCATGGCAGAATGGAACTTAACCTGCATTATTTGTTCCTATGCTGAGTGGTTAGTCAGGCGCACTCTGGAGAACAGGTAATCCTGCCATCCCAGTTTAGCAAATTTAACTCAAGATTTTCTGGAGAAAACTATTTTAGGGCTGTTGTTATCAAGCTATTGTAATCAGGCTGTATTCTTTGGCAAATAAGATGTTTGCTTAAAAATAGGTGGCTGTAGTTGCTTCTTTCATTGTTTTGGAGTACTTACATGGTGCTGGAGGCTCTTACAGCGTTCAGCTTAACACCATTCAGTGTTAAATCTATTCAACCTAAACAAAAATAAACAGGATAAAAGTTATGGAAATGGAGATCAAACAGCTCAAATAGGGGAGCACCATATTTGATATGCATCATATTACTTGTATTCATGACCCCTAAAAAGAGCAAGCTTCTTTCAGCAGGAAAAACATAAGTGTGGACAATAGTTTTCTGTCAGTCCTTTCTTTGTGGAGGAGTAATGTATGGTGTAGTGATAAGTACTGCCTAAGATTTGACACAGGTATTTGTTCAAGGCAATATTACAAATATTGCCTGGAAATTTTCTATTAGCAAAAATTTGAGGCTCAGCTGGAAACTTAGCAAAAGAATTGAGTTGATTGAGTTGTAAATTGTTTCTTAAACTAAGACTGCAGTGATTGATTAACACACAGGTTTGCAGGCTTCATTACTTCGTTATCTTATAGAGACTGGCAGAAAGATTATGGGAAGATAATAACCTAGGTAGTTGAACTCAAGGTGAATTAAAATTAACTTGAAATTTGCAGAATGCATATATGACTATAAATGCTTAAATGCAGTTATAATTTGACTTTTTTTTTTTTTTTTCCTGTAATGGAAGTAATGGCACAGAACTTTTAAAATGAAAATATTTTTTCAACCACAAAGTTTATGAATACTGCCATAAGGTCACATGTTCAAAGCATCTTCAGGCTGGCACCAGAGTGTGTATCCCCAAGTATTTGTAGGAGAAAAAGAGCCAGAGCTGGAAGTGCACTCTATGTAGCTGCATGCCCATCATTGCCTGCTGAAGTAGAGAGCAGAGGATGTTTCCTGATGTATCTCAACTGCTTTTATTCACACCATACCATTCTGTTGCCTAACACACAGAATATTGGACTGTTCTGCTTGTAGAGTGCATGGCCAGGTTTTGGGAGTTCTACTCAAACACTGATTATAGGCACCGGCAACACCTGTCTCAGAAGAGAAATTCTCAATTGGTTTCTCCTTTGTGTGTATAGTTGTACTGCTCTGAATTCATGCTTGTATGTAAATGCTGTTAGAAAGGATAGTCTGATTTTGTTCTTGGCTTGGCTAAAGACAGATCATCTCAGAAGTTTAGTCTGACAGGCAGTCTTTTGAGGTAAACTGTATACATGACAAAAATTTGGGTAATAAGGCTAGCTGTTCATTAGACCTATCAGTGTTTTTCTCCAGTTACTAGACCTAATGCTGCAAGATATTAGAACTCTATTTTTGGCTATTAGTAACAACTGAAAATAATTCTTTTAAAAATTATTTGTAATTGTAATGTTCATCTTGTTTGGGAAAAAAAGTAAAAAAAAAAAAAGATGGACATGTGTAAACAATTATAATTGTATTCAAAGAAATATAAGAAGGCCTTCAAAGGATGAAATGTTCTGGATAAATGTTGAGAGTGTTTTCTGTTTATCAATCTATGCTTTCAAGTCTGAAACAGCCTTCAGCCCAACAAATTGTTTCCAGGCTTGCAACTGATGCAGTATATTGTAAATATGTTTTTAAACCTTATTCTCTTCTATAAAGAAAATCATTGTTCTGTAAATTATTACAGAATGGGGCAGGAAAAAACTGTCACAAGTAATAAATATTTCTTTTTTTGTTGTTTCTGATTTTTTTACATGTGCCTTTCACAAATTAGGGATTTAAAGGAAAAAAAAAAAAACAACAAAACAACACAATAAGATTCTTGCATATTAAAAAAGATGAGGAAAATCTGAAAAAGAGACAAGAAAGCTGTTGATTAAATACATGCTTTTAGTCTTTTCTTGTTCAGTTGGATTTGGTTTGTAAAGAATTGAAATAGTTCATGACTTCGAAGAAATTTCTGTCATCTTCAAATGAAAAAATTGCCTTCTGTTTTCCAACTTTAACTAGTATTGGAGTTTCAGCTTTATTACTACAGAAAATGGTTTGTAAAAATGGTTTGTGTTTTTGTGTGATCCTTACACAGCAATTCTTTTTTATGTAATACTTCATTCAGTCACATCATTTCAATATCAGTTGAGTTAGTTCTCCTGTTGTGGTTCTGACAGCACTGTTCACTTTACATTAATGATCTGTCTTCCTTTTTTGGCTGGCTAGATGATTGCTACTCATCTAGTTTTCTCGGCCTACTTATCTCAATGATACAGGAGTAGATCCTGAACACTGCTTTTTTTTCTTGCAAACCTAACAGGCATTTGGAGAATGTTTACTTGGAGAAATGGAATATTTTGATTCATTAGTGATCAAATGATACAAAAACTTCTATTTATATCAGATAGTGTAAATCAGTTTTTGTATGTGTAAGTAAAACTATTGGTTAGAAACATTTAGCTAGCTGTTAGCTGCCTAACAGGGCTAGCAAGACATTTTGCTGTGTTCCCCAGCCCCTCTCTTTGAGATTTGCTAATGTAATGATGAATAGCTGTCAGAAACGAGGCAGAGATCACTGCCATCCGGAAGAGCCACAACTATGGTGTTTAGGCATGGGGGGGGGGGGGGGGGGGGGGTTGGGGGAACTTAGCTGTTCTGCTTCTTTGGCAAGATTTGGTATGAAATATTATCATAATTTTGTTCTCTTGGCTTGGTCTTCCACAGCACATTGCCATTGATTTGTCAACAGTGAGGTCCAAACCATGTTGGAGTGTATCCTCATTCAGCTACTCCTGCAACCAGTTCCTGTTACCAGAGCCACTTCTGTACCTTACCATGCTTCTTTAAAGTACAGTAAGCCCAAAGAACAGAGAAAAAGATGCTAAGCCATAACAGTCAACACTTAATTTAAAATAACATGAATATTTGTGTGTTTGAGAAAAAAATCTGGGTTCATTTGGTAGGTTTTGTGTTCATTAAACCATTTGCAATGCAAATTAAATCCATATCTGCAAAACAATGTTTACAATGCTTGGTAAAATTAAAAACAATTTAAAAAATAAAGTCAGAGAAAGAAGTAATTCTGCAAATACATTCATGTTTTGTAGAATGATACTTCTGTTCTGCATTTGACATTTCTTAAAACACTTATTTTTAGAAATCCAATAAGCTTACCAGCCAAGTGGTATGGTCCTTGCTGCATGTTCATATAAACAGGTCTGTAGCATCTCTAGGCTTCCCATTTTTCTCTTTGTAGCAACAATTATAAACTTATACATTATATCATACATACTCAATTTAGTTTGCTTGTTACTGGAGAACACAAATGCATTTCAGACTGCTTTCTGTTTCCATTCAAAAGGGGATTTATTAAACTATGTTCTTTGTGAAAACATGTATAGTCAGTTCACTTTTTCTTTGGTTTCTGTCAAGTTACTTGATTTAGGTTCAGTAGCTCATTAGGTTATGGACCCTTGGATAGAGTTTGACTTGTCTTTGTATAGCAGACTGTAGCTGAGAAATATTACTTTTGTTTGTATGTTTCTATGTAGAGCTGTGTACTACCCTGTGAAGATCAGTGCAATACAGGAGACTGAAGCCAGTACTGAATATGCTCAAAAGATAAATGTTCTCTTTTGTCAACTACTTTTCACCCCACCCTGAGATCTGTTTGTTTTCAACCTTCGTTTTTCACTGCAGTTTTCTTGCCAAAGTCTCTCATCTTGTTTGCTCATCTTGGCACATCACATAAAATAGTAATAATAATAATAATAATAATTAAATAACTTATATATAAAATGTAAAATATAAACATGTATATAAACTAAATCTTTGTGTGAATCATCTATATATGTTATAGGGTTGTGTGAATGAATATATGTATATATATACATATGTGTGTGTGATATTTGGTTATCTAATGGAGTAATGTTTCCCCAAATAATTCTGTTATTTTCTAACACCCTGACTTCAGATCTCTCCTGTCTCCTTCTGTCTCTCTTGGGTTTTAAACTAAAGTCTTCTATCATGTGGAGGAGTTTCATAACACAAGGAATTACAATATGCTCAGGAAAATAGCTGTCGCTTTCTTTTCTTAACCTGCTTCTACCTGCTATAAAATCTTGACTTATTTATTGGAGCTGGGACTGAAGCTGTGACTCCCAGATAATACTGCAGCCATCAGGCTTTGGAATCATTCTCTTTCTTCCTCACCCAATAAATCATTGATACTTTTTGAAATTTTAAATATTAACAGATATGTGCTTTTAAGAGAGTGAACAGAGTGAGAGCTTCCACCTGCTTGTTGAAAGATTGCTATTTCCAGAACTGTCTTTAGCTGTCGGTTTGTTTCTTTGGAATATCATACAAAGTACTTCTCTTCTATGTAATGTGAAGAAAATATTTGGAGTTATGCATTTAACTAAAAAGATAATTTAAATTATTCTTAGAGAATTTCACGTATATTAAGTTTGAAATAGGCAGTTTTAAAAAATGTCTTACAACCCAGTTGATGATAAATTAAAAAAAAAAAAAAAAGAGATAAATGGCATGTTTGAGCTGCATAGTATGCAATACTTCTTGATCTGTTAATTAAAACAATACTTTTGTTTATCTTTCTAATATAGGTTTCAGAGAATGAAAGTAAATAATGAAAGCAAAGGACCAGAAGAAGGTAAATTATTAACACTTTGCATGTGTAATATGTATTACGATGTGAAAAGGTGTGTGTTTACTGTTGATGAAGAAGAGAAGCAGTAACTCTGACCCCACTGATTGCATATGCATGAAACTGTTAAATGGGAGATCTCAGGTTTTTATTTGTTTCCAGAATCTCCTCTGTAGCACACTTTTAAATATTTTTATCTTTGGTATAAAGTGAATAATTTTTGAGATAGGCTAGAAGGAGGAGTGGCTTTGGAGTCAGTTGTCAAATATTGGTTTATTTGTCATGAAGCCACAAAACAGTAAAATACACTTTTACAGTCAAACACGACAAAAATTATATTTCTTCCATACCCTGCTATTAAGTCTGAACCACATAACAAAAAAGGCGCTGACTTTTTCCATTCTCTTTGTCTTATTTCTTAATTTAATTTTTGACACAAAATTTATGAATCAAAAAGAGGTACAGTATAGCTTTTTTTTTTTTTTTTCCTATTTCTTTTTCTTTTAAACATGAAATATTCAATTCACCTGACAAAAAAAATGTCCCTGCAACACTTGGGTGCAATATTAAATCTTGCCTGCAGATACTGCAATGTTCATTCTTTTCTCTGTCTGGTACTTTATGCAGAAGTTAGTAAAAAATTATTTCAGCCAAGACATATATGATATTGGTAAAAGAATAGTGATGTTAGAAAGGCAACTAAATTTTTTTTTTTTTCTGAGGACAAAACAGAATGAAGCTTCTTTGTATACAAAGCTTCTCTCTTGTACAGAGATTTGAGTTCTCCTCTGTGTGGTTGTCCTGGTTTCAGCTGATATGGAGTTATTTTTCTTCATAATAGCTGGTATGGTGCTGTGGCTTTGATTTAGGAGAAAAATAATTTTGATAACACAGTGATGTTTTAAATTTTTCGGAGGAGTGCTTACATTAAGTCAAGATCTTTTCAGATTCACATACTGCAGTGAGGAGACTGAGGGTGCACAAGAAACTTCGGAAGGACAGAACTAGGAGAGATTACCCAAACTAGCCAAGTGATGTTCCATACCAAATGGGGGTCATGCAGAACAATAAAAAAAAGGATGGTTGGCTGGTGTGTGTGTAATGCTGCTTGAAAGCAGGCTGGGCATCAGTCAGTGAGCGGTGAGTCAGTCAGTGGCATTTTGTATGACTTGTTTTGTGTGTGTGTATAAATTTATATAATTATTATCTTTATTTTATTTTATTTTATTTTATTTTATTTTATTTTATTCTTCTTTTACTGTCCTAGGAAGCTGTCTTTGTCTCAATATATGAGTTTTACATTTTTTTCCAATTCTCTCCCCCATCCAGTGTGGGGGAGCAAGGAAATGGCTATGTGGTGTTTAGCTGCTTACTGGGTTAAACCACAACAGTGGTGTTACATGTTCCAGTAGGGACCATGGAACATAACTCAGTCTCAAAATATCCAAAGGTTATTTGGGTAATCTTAATCCATTTTGTTG
>JAACYP010020222.1:0-10608 GCA_011076525.1 Nettapus auritus | reverse complement strand
CTTTATCATTTTATCATTTACATTTTAATTTTACATTTTAATGTTTTCTTTCTGCTCCTTTGTTAGATTTAGGATTCAAAAGGCTCTGCATATGGTGCGGTGGCTTTTTGATTTTGTTTATTTTATTTTATTTTATTTTAATTTATTATTATTTTTATTTAATAAGTTTTAGATTAAGCAAGAGTCACGAAAAAGGCATTGGAAAAGCTGGAAGAAAGTTGTTTCGTATAACTCTAGAAATAAGGCAAAAATTCTTTTCTGTTCAGAATGATTATTTCAATCCTGTACCAGTGATAATGTATTTTCTGTCAGAATAGTGGTCTACTATGCCTTGGAGACACTCAAGGGTTCATAGAGGGATGAATAGAAATTATGATAACCACAGTATTTTGAAGAAAGATGTAACTATTTTACATGCACTTAATTTATATACATCTCTGTTTAATATATTACTGATAGGCTATACTTTCTACTGGTGTTCCATACTCTGCTGTTATACTTTAATAATGTTTTTCAAGATCCTAAGCCACTTTGCTTTAAGTTTTCTACTTAGTCTTGTTCATCCTAACTTACTATGCTAGTTAATTCTTACTTATTTAAATATGAAAATGCTAACTGGAAAAACAAAACAAAACACACAGAAACACACACACACACAAAAAGCACACAACCAAACTTCTAGAAACCAAATTCACATAGTGCAATATACATTACACAAGTTTAGTTTTCTGGGTGCTTCACAGATCCTAGTAAGTTTAGTGCTTATCCAGATTATAATGCAGAAGGGAGAAATCCCTGTGAAGCTCTGTCTGTCATACTACCTTCCAAGCCAGTGAGTTAACCATGGAACATAATTTTGTTTCAGAGTTTCCACACAGCTCATTAATATCCATTAGCAGGCCTAATTTGCCTAGCATAAATATCTGCAGATGTTCAGTGTGGGAGCTGTACTGAACATTTTCATATGCTTTCTCCCGGAAAAAAGACTTATCAGTTCCCACAAGAAAATATGTTTGTGACAAATAGTGTGTCCTATCTTATTAAAAGTGCAAGTTTCTGTCCTGTGTACTTTTTATCAAAAGTGCGAGTTTCTGTCCTGTGTACTTTTCAGTGTGCTACTGTTTCTTTTTTCCCTACCATATAATTTCTGCCTTAGGAGATTATTGTTTTTAATGAGTAAAGCCTCTGCGTTTCTATAATTCCCTTTTGCTAGACTATTTTAAGTTGTATGGCAGGAATCGTAGTCTTATAGACAAATATCAGCTGTCATCACTTTTGTGTAAGTATCGATACTGTTGGTTGTGTCTCCCTGAGAAATGGAAATGGAGAAAATACGAAGCTCAGAAATAGTACGGTGAACTGTCTGAATACTGGTCATGTGTGTGTGTATGTTACACAAAAATCCCAAGTACCATAAAATCATCCAAGTGGCTACAGCTGCTGTAGTTTGGTGGAATATTTTGGCATCATAAAGTTAAAGGCAGAGTTATGGGGAGTGTTTATAAACCTTTTTTGTTCCAAAAGACCTTAGGTTAGTGAGTGGTGAGACTTTAGAATCTCATGTTCTAAGAGAAGTAACAATGTGTTACTGTCATTACTGACAGATAAACAGGAGTATGTGGAAGAGTATTCAAGTTGGTGTTGCTGGTCATGTCATTGTGGGGGTGGCTTGGCCTACCAGGAACATACAGAATGTCCACTTTGTAATTGAATAGGAAGACGTTCACATGCTCTTGATAGTTACAGTTTCATTTTGTGCACCTTACACTCCCTTCCTTCTTAAAACTGTTTGACATTAATGTCACATACTTTGAGATGATGGTCCTATGTTTGATTGCCATTCAAAGTGCTGGTGCATGTTAAAATTAATTTATATTACTCTCCTACCAGTGAAAAAAAAGGTTCATGTTATCACCAAAGTTAGAGATGGATAATATCTCTTAGGCCATCTGAGCCTTTATATACGTGTGATATTTTTGTACTCCTTGATGTTAACGGGTACTATCAACCAGACAGTACTTTATGCAAGGCTGAAGATGTTTTGACGTATATCTGAGACAACAAAGGTTTTCTACCTGTATTTTAGAATGCTGAAGCACTGGGTTGATAACATCATAGTCTTCTCAAGCTGCTGATAAAAATGGAAGAATAAAATACTTCTCTCTTTAATTCTCTTCTCTCATTTTTGAGTGGTTTGCTGCCCCTTAAAATTAGCAAGGATCTCAGTTTATGCACTAGGCATTTGCCAACAGCAGGACTAAAACGGGAAATAAAATTCAATAGTAGAACAGAACAGAGGTGGCTTTTGGCCTAGGGGTATTATTTACAGAAAGGGAACTAGGATGTGTCTTAGTGCAGAATTAGTAGAGTATTGAAACACTGCAAATATTTAACTGTTCAATTTAGTCCTTTAGTTTTAGTGGGAGCAAGTTTATCTGTGTGACCTTCTTGCTTACTTTATGGCCTCCCTGTACAGAAAAACTGTTGACTATGGAAGCAGGTACATTGTCTGTAGTCTGCAGAAGAATGTGTTCATATATACAGTATGAAAGCTGGAAGGAGTAAAGAAAAAGAGATGAAGATGGAAGCAAAAAGCAAATTCCTGTTTACTTAATAATAAATCATTTTTATTCTACATGCAGTTATTGTGTGTTAGTTAGTATACTTGAAACTAATAGGTTAAGTTCCTGAATTGTTTCACAGACTTTTGTTGAAATCCTTGTAATCAAATCTAGATGCCTGATCTATAAGACAACTGATGCTGTCTTTTGTTTTCACTACCAACATTTTTTTTTTTTTGCTTCTGTAGCTGCTTCTGACACTTTGCTAATCTTATAAATATTTCTCAGACCATTGATTTTTTGCTCTAGCAAACAGAACAAGAACAAATCATCAAAAGAAATTAAAAACAACAGTAAAAAAAGCCCTTGTTACGAGGGGTGGGAGGGAAAAGACAAGATCATTTCTGGTCTTGAGAAGGGAAAGAAATAATAAATGAGTTGTCCAAAGTTACAGAGAAAGTGGAATTGCATCCAAATGACTCTTCCTTTCATGTTTTATTTTAGGGCAGTAAACTGTGATTTGTTGTGGTGGTTTTACTCAAGTGGGCAGCTGAGCTCCACCACAGCCACTCTCTCACTTTCCCTTCTCAAAGGGAAAGGGGGAGAAAATACAATACAAAAGGCTCAAGGGGAGATCACTCAACAGTTATTGTCACGGGCAAAACAGACTCAGCACAGGGAGATTAGGGAAATGTATTGCCTTTTATTAACAAGCTAGAGAAGTGAGAAACAAAGAAAACAAACTTCATACACCTTCCCCCCATCCACCCTCTCCTACCTCCTCCTACCAAGTAGCACAGGGGGATGGGGAATGATGTCCCTAATGATTTGTCTCTGCTGCTCCTTCACGGTCACATCCACCTGCTCCACCAGGGGCTCCTCCACGGGCTGCAGCATGGAGATCTGCTCCATGTGGGACCCATGGGCTGCAGGGGGACAGCCTGCTCCACCAGGGGCCTCTCCACAGGCTGCAGGGGAATTTCTGCTGTGTGCCTGGAGCACCTCCTGTCCTCCTGCTGCACTCACCTGGGGGCTGCAGGGCTGCTTCTCACTCCTCTCTCTCCTAGCTGCTGTTGCCCAGCATTTTTTTTTTTTTTTTCCCTTTCTTAAATCTGCTTTCACAGAGGCATATACATCACTTATTGGCGCAGTTCTGGCCCGCACTGGGTTCCTTTGGAGCCAGATGAAACTGGCCCTTATCTAACGTGGGGCAGCTTCTGGACTCCTCTCACAGAAGTCCCCCACTACTGAACCCTTGCCATGTAAACACAGTACATCTGTAAAAGGTATTTGCCAACTTACATATATGCCACTTATTCTTCTCCCATAGGGCCTGCGGATTATTTTTTCAGATGCTTCCAGGCTTATCTTCAGAATGAGTGCTTCTAGCCATGTGAGAGCTACTCTCCGGATCTATGCAGAGAGTTATGAGAAGGATCCTAGCCAACACAATAAGGAACCACAGGTAATGTAATAACACTGTAATAAGACCTGTAAAAATCAGCTATTTGTAATTGTCTGGAAGTCAGATTTCAGCAGATGCCCTTAGGAGCCTGAAATACACTATCACTATTGTTTTGTGAAGTGCTAAATGTAGCATATGAGCATTGTGCCAAAACTGCTAAAAGTGCTCAGGAGGCATCACTAGATCTGTGTTTGGTTTGGGAAAGCTGCTTCTTGATTTTGGAAAGGAAATATAAGGGATACAATGAGAGACTGAAGAATTTACATTAGTTATAATGATGCAGATTGAAAGTGTAAAAGGATATTTTGAAAATTGGATAATTTGGAAAGACGATATTTTGGAAATCATCAATTCAGTAAGGAACATTGAAGCAGAGAGCCAAAGAGTAAAAAGGAAAGAAATGCTATGTGAATATTCATGCGTTCAGTCAGTCAGTCCAGACAACTCCAGAAAATATCACACCCAGAGAAAGCCCATTTTTTGTTTAAAATACATATGTTAGTGGTTTAAGTGTAATGCCAGAAAGACAGTGACATCTAAAGCACCAAATATTGCCTTAACTTTGAAGGGTATATTGGCTTTATTCAAGTCTTTTAATGCTATCTTTTCACCTCTATGGAATTTACTAAACTCATAATCATAGAAGTCCTGGATTAGTCCTGGATTTTACTATGTACTGTCACTTGTGCTAGCATGACGAGACTCTCATTCATGGCCCGTGGAAGAAGCATAGAGAGTGTCCTTTTCACTCAGACCTACTTAGTTGCATTGTAACCACTGATAGGCTGCTCGCATCTGGAGATGGTCTAGAAAAAGAATAAGCAGGTTGGGATGATGAAAGTGGAGCTGCTTAAAACTGATTTCCCGGGACATGAAGCAGAGCTGCAGATTTAACTGCCAAGTCAGTTCCTAGCATGTGACTGTTGGATACTTGAATGTGAGCTGTAGAAGGGTTGCTTTATACTTGTTCTGTTCTCGTACTCTTTTTCTAAGTATCTAGTGTGTCACTCTCAGACAGGATACTGGTTTAGATGGACCCATTTTATGCTGGTGGGAATGATAGTGAAGGTTTAGGTGCTTTGAGTGCAGTTTCAGGGCTCTTGGAGAGGAGAGGGCATGTGTTCTGCATCTCAGCTTTTTCCTTGACAGCTACTTGTTTTCATACAATTCCAAAAAATTTAATGCATCACCTCAGCCTGTAGAACCAGACATGTCTTGCTTCCTTTGTAGCTCCTCTGGTGTGAGGTCCATCTTCCAGATTAAGGAGCGTTAATCCAACAGTTACAGGTTTTCTGTCCAAGAAAAGTGTCTATCCAAGTGTCTCCTGGCTTGACCTAGAACTTGTCACTGTGGGCCTGCTGGCAATCACTGGACCTGACTTGTGGATTGAATTCCCAGTTTGACCTTGGACCTGTCTCATTGCCATGAGCTTGTCTGTTGATCTGGACTGTTAGCTGAACCTTGGCACAATTTCTGTGTCTGTCATTCTTGCCTGCCTTGGGTAATGTGGACCTGAGCCCTGCCCTGCCAGCCTTTGTTGCAGTCCCTGGCACTGAGGGAGCAGCCAGACCTTGCAGCCTCCTGACAGTATCTGTCTTGTTTGTGATGCTTCCATCTCTATCTGTCACCCCCAGCTTTACTCTTCCATAGTCTTTTTTCAGCCCTGCCATGTGGGTAACTAATCTATGCACGATCCTGCCCTAGGTGCAGCTCTCTGAATCCACTGAAACTTTAGGGACACTTCTTTGCAGTAGGGGCTGAAGGTTAGTTTTATCATGGGTGCTGTCAGAGCAAACTGATGACTTTCTGACAGACTTCTGGAGAGGATAGTCCCCCCTCTGCTTGTAATTGCTGGAATGGGGAAGAAGAAACTTCTTCGCACATCACATTGACAGAATATTTTTATATATTTAATTCATTTGAAGTGAGCGTATATGTGACACACTTCCCAATTATAGTAATTGCCACAGATTTTCATCCTGAATCACAAGGAACACTCAACACTCCAACCTGTTTTCTGTGCTTGTGGATAATTTTCCTAATTGTGTGATGACATTCTGAGGCAGGACTAGTAGTTTTAGCACATGTTTATGTAATATCTAACACAACAGGAATGTCAAGGGTTGAGATGTCTGAGTGATAAGAGCTGCGGAATAAGTTTTAGTCCTTCAAGAGATTTTTTATTTTTTCACTCAGTTTTTGTGTTGTATTCTGAGTTATGTAACTATATTTTAAAAATGTAATTAATTTTCAGGCAGCTTGTCTGGGGATCACTTACTTAGGGTATCCCAGGGATTCCTTGCAAGGAGAGTACACTTTGGAAGTATGGATGCCTGAGTCTAAACAGTGTAGGGATTCCTTCTAAGGGAAAGACTTGCAGCTGTCCAAGAATTATCTTACATCATAACCAGACTCTTTCCTTGGAAGACAGAACGTTGGGAGTAAGTTTCAGTACAATCCAGAAGACAGCTAAACCAACTAATAATATAAATTACATATCTACCTCTCAGATTTTTCCATCTCAAACACGTTGTGAAATAAAACAAGAGAGGACCAAGGATCTGCAATGGAAGAATGGATAAGCTTTTAGCTCATAATAAATAAAAACCCTGTATTTGAATTCCCATGTAGTTTTGTATTCATGACTGGAATGCAAATGGAAATTTCCACAAACATAAGTACATCCCTGCCTATGGCAGGGAGATTGGAGTTAGATTGTACCTTCGAACCCAAGCTATTCTATGATGCTATGATAAGTGTTACAAAATCCTTTTGAACCCTAGGATAATGTTTGGCATTGTTTCTTCATCGGATTCCTACCATAAATTTAGTGAGTTTCTTTTTATGTTATTAAACAATTGTCTATCAGACATGTAAAAGTGCTACAATTTCTCCAGAAATTTTGCAGAGCCAGACATGGGTCTGGAGATCAGCATGCCCATGGAGTGGCTCAGTCAGGAACTAGCACCAGTGGGGTGAGCTAAAATGGGCCCTGTGTGCCCATGGACAGGGTGCAGGGGAATTCCTCAGGGGAGACTGCTCAGGACCAGTAAACCTTATCAGTCTCCTCAGGGATTTTAGAGTCTGGTCTTTTTTTCAAAACACCACAAGTGTCTGATACTCCTAGAGACAGAAGAAAACCAACAACCTGTAAGTCTTTCTATATACATGTGCCAGAGCTTTTCTGATTATTACATTTCTGTCTGTTTATCCAAGATATTCCCTAGTGAACTGGTAACTCCAGGGGAAGAAATGGCATTACTTTGAAACTTGCTGCAGGGACTTTACTGCACAGTGAAGATAGGTAGATGTTTTAACATTCAGGCAGCCTCAGGAAATGCCTAGTTTTGTAGACATCCTTCTTATCTATTGCCGTGTGCAAAATGCTGGGACAAATAGTCATTTCAGCTTGATTAATGCAATGAATTCTTCATCTAGTTTCTCACTGTATATAGCACAGTTCCCACTGCTCCTCTTTCATTGCCCTGGCTGGTTACGCTGCCACCAGCAGTGGGGCATTATGAACTTCAGGGTCATAGATTGCATCCCACAGGGATGTAGAATCATGGAATCATAGAACTGTAGAATCATTAAGGTTGGAAAAAACATCTAAGGTGATCTAGTCCAACCTTTAACCTAGCACGTCCAAGTCCATCATTAAACCATGTCACTAAGCTCTACATCTCATCCTGTCATAAGATTAAAAGGAATTATCACAGAATCAGAGAACAGTTGAGGTTGGAAGGGACCTCTGAAGGTCATCTAGTAGATCTATATGGTTTTTGAAGACCTCCAGGAATGGTGACTCAACTACTTTTCTGGGCAGCCTATTCCAATACTTCACTTTTCAGTGAAGAAATATTTCCTAATATCCAACCTAAACCTCCCCTGGTGCAACTTAAGGCCATTTCCTCTTGTCTTATCATTTGGTGCTTGGAAGAAGAGACTGATCCCCACCTCGCTATAGCTGTCTTTCAGGTAACTGTAGACCGTGACATGGTCTCCCCCAAGCCTCTTTTTCTTCAGGCTAAACAATCCCAGCTCTCTCAGCTCCTCAGCTGCTCCTGACTTGTTCGCTAGACCCCTCACCAGCCTTGTTTCTCTTCTTTGGACATACTCCAGCACCATGATGTCCTTCTTGTGGTGAGGGGCCCAATGCTGAGCACAGTGCTCAAGGTGCGGCCTCACCAGAGCCAAGTACAGAGGGACAATCACTTCTCTAGTCCTGCTAGCCATGCTATTTCTGATACAAGCCAGGATGCTGTTGGCCTTCTTGGCCACCTGGGCACACAGCTGGCTCATGTTCAGATGGCTATTGACAAACACCCCCAGGTCCCTTTCTGCCAGGCAGCTTTCCAGCAACTCTTGCCCCAGCCTATATTGTTGTGTGGGGTTGTTGCGCCCCAGGTGCTGGACCCGGCACTTGGCCTTGTTGAACTTGATACAGTTGGCCTCAGCCCATTGGTCCAGCCTCTCCAGATCCTCCTGCAGAGCCCTCTTACCCTCGAGCAGATCAACACATGCACCTAACTTGGTGTTGTCTTCAAACTTACTGAGGGTGCACTCGATCCCCTCATCCAGGTCATTGATGAAGATAATGAAGAGAACTGGCCCCAGTACTGAACCCTGGGGGACTCCACTTGGGACCAGCCTTCAGCTGGATTTAACTCCATTCATGACTCTTTGGGCCTGGCCACCCAGGCAGCTTTTAACCCCACAAAGCGTACACCCATCCAAGCCAAGAGCAGCCAGTTTCTCCAGGAGAATGCTGTGGGAAATGGTGTCAAAAGTCTTACTGAAGTCTAGAGAGACTACATTCACAGCCTTTCACTCATCCACTGAGAGTGTCTTGTTGTTGCAGAAGGAGATCAGGTTCATCAAGCAGGACCTGCCTTTCATAAAATCATTCTGACTGGGCCTGATCACCTGGTTGCCCCATATAACAGAATTTGACGGAATACATACATTTGATTTTAGGAGATTCTCATGTTAGTACAAAAATAACAATATTTTTTTCAGAAGAGCATTTGATAATCTTCAATGGAATATGTGGAAGATAGTAGCAAGATTTTGTTACACTTGGGATAAATGCTTATATTAGTCTAAGTGTATCTGATCTTTGTAATTGGCTAGGTGATGACAATTAAATTCTGTATCATTGCACTGTGCCTGGAACAGCTGATCAGGAATAACACTGTTAGTTCCATACATTGATATACTATAAAACAAAAAAAATATATTTGATGCTTAAATGCTTAAGTAAACACATTGTTGTTTCTGCTTGCTGGATTACCTTCTTTCAGTACCTTTTTTTTGGATTATTTTTATAGAGAGTATGAAGATGAATTATTTTCATTGCCCTATGTATCTGCCTTTTGAAAATTCCAGTTGATTCTACTTCTTTGGAAAATCATAACTCCTGAGATACGATTCAGTTTTCATTTTACTAGAGCAAACAAGCAAATTAATCAAAATTTTGAAAAATAGGATTGTGACACCAGGTTGCTAATACCCCCCCCTCCCCCCTCAAGTTTTGGTTACTATTACTGATAAACACAAAAATACTACTTCCAAGTGCTGGTATTTTTCTGTAAGAAAAAGTATCCGTGAACATCTTATTCAGTCCTCACTGACGTGTTATCCTTAGAGTGAGTCTGTAATGATGAAACTGTTCTGAGGGTACTCAGATCTTGCTAAAACTGATGTTCAGATATGGATACTTACTACGTACCTGACAAAACTTGAATTGGTGCAATCTGCTGTGGGAGGTAGAGCAACATACAAGTATTTATTTTTTTTCACAGAATCACGGAATAGTCTAGGTTGGAAGAGACCTACAAGATCACTGAGTCCAACCTCTGACCTAACACTAACAAATCTTCCACTAAACCATATCCCTAAGTTCTACATCTAAACGTCTTTTAAAGACCTCCAGGGATGGGGACTCAACCACTTCCCTGGGCAGCCTATTCCAGTGACTAACAACCCCTTCAGTAAAGAAGTTCTTCCTAATATCCAACCTAAACCTCCCCTGGCACAACTTTAGCCCATTCCCCCTCGTCCTGTCACCAGGCACGTGGGAGAATAGACCAACCGCCACCTCGCTACAGCCTCCTTTCAGGTACCTGTAGAGTGCGATAAGGTCGCCCCTGAGCTTCCTCTTCTCCAGGCTAAACAGTCCCAGCTCCCTCAGCCACTCCTCATAAGACTTGTTCTCCAGACCCTTCACCAGCTTTAGCCCTTCTCTGGACTTGCTCAAGCACCTCCATGTCCTTCTTGTAGTGAGGGGCCCAAAACTGAACACAGTACTCGAGGTGCGGCCTCACCAGAGCCGAGTACAGGGGGACAATCCCTTCCCTGGACCTTCTGGCCACGCTGTTTCTTATGCAAGCCAGGATGCTGTTGGCCTTCTTGGCCGCCTGAGCACACTGCTGGCTCATATTCAGCCGACTGTCAACCAAAACTCCCAGGTCCTTCTCTGACAGGCAGCTTCCTAACCACACATCTCCCAGCCTGTAGCTCTGTTTGGGGTTGTTGTGCCCCAGGTGCAGAACCTGGCACTTGGCCTTGTTGAACTTCATA
>JAACYP010020187.1:0-11700 GCA_011076525.1 Nettapus auritus | reverse complement strand
AGGATAGGAAAGGAAAGGAAAGGAAAGGAAAGGAAAGGAAAGGAAAGGAAAGGGAGAGGAAGACAGGAGGGGAGGACAGGCAAGGGGAGGGAAGGGAAGCGGAGAACAGAGTGGAGAGGAGAGGAGAGGAAAGAAATAAAAAAAAAAAGAGAGAAAAATTATGAAAAAAAAAGGGGAGAAAAAGAAGTAAAAAGAAAAGAAAGACGGTATATCCTAAAGTGTTCTCTTAAGATAAAGGGAGGTGCAATATTTAGTTTCCCTTCTAGAAATGCATATATTTTCACAGGTACCTTTTAGGATCAATTTATTTCTTACTTTCAGTAAAGAACCAGAACTGGCCCAAAAGCCTTCCTGGTAACATAAGTAGCTGTCCAGAGGGGAAAAAAAATGTATGTATGTGTATTTCTATGTGCATGCACATACACATGTATTGTGCGTATGCATCTCCATCTATTATTTACATTTAAATGTATTTATAAAGATGTATATAATAACATATTGTGTATGTATATAGCACAATATATTGTATATATACATGCATGCACAAACATAAATGCATTCACCCCACAGGAAAGCTGCAGCAAAAATTCTAAAAGCTTTTTCCTTCCACTACATCTGTAGTTCATCTTGCCATATATGCCACTGATATACTTAAGAAGAAAAAGCATATTAAATTAAAATAATTCTTGCAATATGTAAAGCAAAAGGAACATGCATACTTTGTTTGTTACAGGACTAGATTTGTGTTAGTTTATTGTAAACTTATCACCACAAGAGCAATAACGATCCTTAAAACAGATTACATTTCAAACTGAAGCCCGAAGGTATCCGCCACAGTGTACCACGTCACATCGTCAAGGCTTATATCCATAAAGGTGAGAACAAGAGCAGTTCCTTGACTTCACCAATCAGCTCATTTGTCTGTTGCAACTGTTCAGGATCCTGTGATTAGATCCTTCATGGGTCTGGCAATAACTTCATGAGAAGAGTAAATTTTGACCCCCCGTGTGTGGCAATGGGAAGACAGTCACTGCCTGCATGTTTCAGAGATTCATCTAACACACTTGCAAATCCTCTGTGTTGCCCAGGGACTGCTAAAGACTGCATAAAGCTCATGTTACGCAAAACTCAACCCATCATACTGCCCACCACTTAATAGCAAGAGAGCTATGAAATTCCACATACGGCTAACATGGGGTACAGGAAAGGTATGCGGAGTAGGAAGGAGGCAAGCCTCTTGCCCTGCAGTGAGGTGACTAGAGCTATTTGCCTGTTGGGACTCTTTCAGTATCATACTCCCAAACTCAGCCACTTCCTTCCCTGCCATCAAGGGGACTTTTTCTCTTATTTTTAATCAAAAGGCTACTGCTAATGAAACTCAGGGAACTATCTCATGAAATTAACTCATGAAAACTATCAAATAGCAGGAGATGGTGATGAACTTCTTGCAACTTTCTGATCCCCAAGCCTAACCACAGAACCAGGTAGCTCACTTCTACCCTTGCTGCCCTCATACTGCCAACAGCACTCCAAAAAGTGACAAGAAAGGATGAATATTTGCATCGCCTCTGAAAGTCCACTCAGCAGCTGAAGAACTTCTTGCTTACAAAATAATTATTTGATATCATTAATCATTTAAATAAACCAGCTGATAAATGAGATTCACTGATATGCAAAGTAGTACATGTTATTTGTGGATAAGAGGAAAGAAAGAAGTTTGTAACTTATTTTCTGAAGGCAAGTTAAAAAAAAAAAAAAAAAAGCATAAATAAAGGAGTAGAAATCTTTAAATCACACATCATTTACCTGCTGTTGCTACCTGTTCCTACTTATTTTTTGGTGGCTTTCTTGCCATGTGAATGACAAGTCAGCTTAGACTTAAATTCCCTCACAAGACTTTAGTTACATTACTTATGCAATGTCATACATTACTTTTAATACTTGCACCAATATATGAAGAAAATCAAAATGCCAGTTTGTGTACTGAAGAATGTAAATTCCTCAGCCGCTTTAAGTTGTGTATGTTTTAACTTACTCAACAGCCTTCTAGTGCCACTTGTTTTTACCATGTACATTGTACAGGAGATCAGAAACAGGGTAACTTCAAAAACCCAACTCAAAAGACAGCCACTAACAGATATATGGTCAATGCCTGAAGAATACTAGAAGAAAGCTAAAAGTTTTTACTAATACTGACTAGTGGGTTTTATTATTTTTTAATACTTCTTAGCATTTTCAGTAGAAAAACAAAAGTTTCCCATGCTGCTCTCTAGGATTCTGTACAGATTCTCATTATGGAAAGTAAAGTAGTATGAGTAGGCTTTTAGAAACATGTAATTGGCATCAGATCAGTATAAAAGCGCTGCCTGACTGCACTGTACACTGTGAATTACAGTATAGAATAATAATAACCCTTTAAAAGATACAGATGGGGTATAAGTCTACTTGATCAGCACTAGGAATCTACTGGTTGCTTTTGCAGTAAGGTGCATAACAAAACCTTTTTTTAATAAAACTAGCAAGATGCCACATAGGGACAATTGAATTAGACTAGTTACAGTCTATCAAAAGAACAACAGTAATTAGTTAGCAATGAAAAATGGCATGTATTAACAATAAAGGGGGGAGGAAGATTTCAGGGAAATATACTTTTAGCTCAAAAAATGGCACTAATCAAGACTTCCAAATTAATTTACCTTACCTTTATTATAATTCAATTCAACTTCAAAGTAGTTTTATTGCAAAAATCACCAGGCAAGTTGCCGTAAAGAGAAGTGGTTCATCATGCTGAGCACATCTTTCTAAATGTCAAATGCTACATTTCAACAGGAAAATTTATTTGATTCCTAACTGGCCCTTTCATCTTTGATTTGGAAACCATGTAGTAAGTTTTAGATTCATCAAAGCTAATATCAGTCTAGTAATGAAAGGATGTTTTAAACTAAGTAGGCATGACTACATTTGTTCCAGCTCATGTATGAGATTTCATTCCACTTAAATATTTGTCTAATTCAAATCACAAAATATAACAGCTTCTCTCTTAATTTAAGGAGAGTGGAATTCAGTATCAGGGATACAAACATTTCCAGGGCCTGAAGAAGAAGAATAAAAGGGTTATTTTTTTCTGAATTTTCTCTCAAATACAATTTTCTTTGGAGGAACTTGTTCCTGAATTCAGCTTTTACATTGCTGGTTACTTTGCCTCAGATGTTCAACTAAAGCTAATGGTACAGCCATTCCTCACTTTTGTCATATCAGAATTTGTGAGGAAAAAAAAAATAAAAAGCTCAGCATCCCTATTAATAAATGATGACCACTGACACTGAAAATCTAAACAGTGCATCTGGAAAGAGGAAGTTGTAAGAATTTTCCTGTGGCCCACTAGATTTATCATCTCAAAAACCTTCTTAGCGTGCCATATGGAAAGTGCAAAGAAGGTGACTAAGTTTTATTCAACAACTTTGTAAAGCTGTAACTCCACTGATTTCAATGGCTTTATTCCCACTTTTAACCTTGGTATGAATAGCACCAACATTAGATGCATTGCAGACAACTAAAGAGAGCAATTCAATTATAATTTAACTATTAATATGTACATTGAATTTTGTTTTGACCAATTTCTCCTTATAAAAGTCATATGAAGTTACATATCATACTGTTTTAATCCTACTTACAAAAATGTGATTAAAATCTGTTCTAAAAGGTAAACTAAAGAGAGCTCAGGGGAAAACATGTATTTTTTACTATTGTAAAAACTGCAAGCTCAGAGTTCAGTTGTATTTAGTTAATAGGGCATGTCAGATAGGCCGGACAGGAACTTTGGAAGCAAAATGTGAATATTGCATTGAACTGAATGGAAGATGTACCTCACCAGAATGAGGAAAAGGCCTCATAATTAATAATTTTGTCTTTTTCATAATTTCATTATTTTTCATAATGTTTAGGATGCCAAAGATAGAACAAACTACTTAGATGCACCCAGATATTCAGTCAAATTTGGACAAGCCTATGTCAATACAACACCCAGAGTGAATTTGAAGCTTTGCTAACAGCAATGTTTTAGAATACAGTGCGATTTGTATTAGTAGATTGTTTTTCAAATAATTTGTATGGATTTCAGTTTTCGATCCAACAATGAGAAAAAAGAAAAAAATGTCATGAAGTGTACTGAAGGACTACTTCAAGTACACTTTATCCTGTCAGCTTAAAAAAAAATAATAATAATACATTTCTTAGTCATAGAAAACATTTTTCCCTTGTAAGTGGAACTTAAATGAAACTAACATGATTGACAAGTACCTCACAAGCAAGCCTTGGCAACACTTAATGCAAATCCATCTCTCCAGCATTTTAAGCAAAATTCCTTCACAACTGTTTGTCTTTGCAATAACTCCTACAAAGCTCATTAGTGCCAGCCTTGGTTTATCCCTCATGTCATGCATTTATCCCTGGGATGCATTATCAACATGTGGCACATGTCCTTGACATGCACAGAAGAGTTGCACCCCAGGATAGCAGCATGCATGACAATAGTGTTGACTCTTACTCCTTTATGGTTGCTGGGATGTAACCGAGAAATCTAATAACTGTGACAGTAGGCCTTTACGTTTTTCCTTGCCTTTCCAGACAGTGAAGCTGCACAGACACTAATGAAAGGTTAAATGAATAGGAATAGCTGACAAGAGGTACAATAAAGAAGGGACTTGGTAATCCACAGACACTGAGCAGAGATCCTTGGCTCAAGCAGAGAAAGGACAGCACATCGTCGAGTCACAATATTTAAAACAGCTTGCTATACACAGAGGCTTTTGTGTCTGGGTACATGTCTGGCTTTGGAAGAAAAAAAGATACTGAAAAGAAATTTCAGCATGGGGCACTTCGGCAAATGTCAGGTCACAATAAGGGAAAAATGTTTTTGGTTTGCTGTTACATCTTTGTATTCAACATTAAAAAGCATTGCCTAAAAGCACAAATCACAAGTTTCAAAATAATACATATTTGACAAATATGATAAAGTTGCAACACAAATTCAGTGTGATTCCAGCTGACAGCCTGATGGCTGTTGTACATACCCTCGGTTTTGTTTACAGCTGATAACAGTTCATAATATGCTTTGCATACCGTCTGAAACATTCCCCATAACCAAAGAAGTCTAACAGGCCTAGTTTCTTAAGTTGTATATGCAGCAGAACTGTGGACGTAACCAATTGTAATACACTGCAGGAACACAGCTGAACTTCCAGACAGTGCACCAGATCATGGTGACTTACCGACTTTTTAGCTGTTAGCTTATGGAATTTTGATTTCTTTTTTGTTCATGACTTACAAATCAGCATAACAGCCATACTGTTTTTTATAATTGCAAACAATCACAGTGTCCAACATGTTTTTAGAATGCCTCTACATCTTTGTAATTTTCTACAAAAAGTTGATTTAAGTAAATAATAGAACATGAGAAGTCCAGGAAAAGAAGATTTTGAAAGAAACATAAATAACTCCCTAAAGTAACAAATCAGAAACAAATCTTATTAAGTTATCTAAATTTGTGTTTTTCACATAAAGTATTCCAAGAGAGAAGTACGGACATAGCCTCTGCAGATGAAAAGAATCCTCCCTCAATAAATTTAATTTACCTGGAATAAGAAAAATAGTATTTGCATATGTATCTGGAGTATAAAATATACATATTTATAACGTACATAGAGTACTGTGAAAAGATTCTAAAATGAAAGAACCTCTTTGAACAACCACATTAAATTACAGCAGAACTCCTGAGTATACTAAGATTCTAATAATCAACAAATACAGGCTTTTACTAGCAAGGCACATAATGAGAGCTACTGTGCGAGAGATAAAGGAGACAAATCTGGTAGTTTATCTCACTGGATTATATCATTTACTTAAACGATAAATAAGTTTGTCCAAAGTAATGCTTGTAAAAGCTGCCATATAACTATTAAGTAGCAATTATGATCAATGCATTTTTAGAACAAATATGTCAGAATTTAGGTGGGATGAAACTGACACAGAATACAAGGTTTAAACAGATGCTTTTTATTAAGCCATGTTAAACGCTATTTCTCTAAATTAAGTACAAATTCCTGGCTAGATTAGGAAGTGATACACATTTCCAAGATGACAGATATACTCTATTTGTTTTATATTTTATGGGGAACTTTCTGTATTTCCAGATATGCGTAATTTTTTTTTTTTTTTCCCAATACTAATAGTAACTAATAGTTACATTAAAGCAAAAGGCCTTGCAAGCCTGCAGATCAAAAGTCAGGACTTTTTCATTAAAAAACATACAGTGAAGAAAAGACTTGAAATTCTGTTGATAGTGTCCAATATGCAAAAGGAAGAGGAACACTGCCAGAAACATCCATATTTCAAGGAAAAATATATATATATTGTCTTTGTATAAAATCCAACACTTTACATGGATTTATTTTAATGTAATTAGTTTGCTGACTCATTTTTTTTCTTGAAATTGCCGACATCTGTAGTCAGCCACAACATACATGTACATCCACTATAGAATAAAGTCACCTTGGAGACTAAATGCTACATCTTTTGCTCTGAAAAAAAAAAAAAAAGTTAGGAATCACCATGCCCTTATTCAGAATATTTTTCTGCCCTTTTTTTTTTTTTTTCCACCTTAGGCATATCTAATAAAATCATGAAGCTCCCTCTAGCTCTGCAGAGGAGTTAAACTGACCAATGATCCTTTAGAGTTCCTTCCCATTTTCAAAAGCAATACTAAAAGGGAGCGAGCAGTATTTCCCTTACATAGTAAGTGTTCTTTTCATTCAGCAGTTTTCAATTCTACAACTTGAAAGGATATGGATAATATGTGAGAACATCTGCTGTGAAATACAGAAATAAATACTGCTTATTATTGTGCAGCATACTAAAGACCCTCTTAATCATTTCCAACTTACACTTTATTTACAAAATTCCAGTTTGAAATCTTACATTGTTTGACAAGCTAGCCATGTATGTATTTAAACACACACACACACGCCTATACACACATACTCGAGCGCACCTCCACTGCACTTTTCAACTACTAATGCAAAATAATGTAAAGGAATGACAACTAATAGTACAGTTCCATTTTAGAACACAGATTTCAAGTACAGAGTGTCTTAGTTCAAAACCAATTTGTTTGTATACACTGGTTTTCCAGAAAACCAGTAATGCCAGTGGTAATTTGCTGACTGTATTTTCACCTACCATAATATTTACACATACCATTTGTAATGGCTTTTATTGTTTAATCTCCACTGCATTTCAGTATTGGATACTATGGAATTACAGTTATTTAGCAGGCTATAAATAATGTAGTTGGCATGTGCAATTGATATTTAAAATGTCTTACGACAACTGTAAAAGCCTCATTACAGACTAGCAAATCATTTCTAACAAGCAAGTTCAACTGACAAATACCAAAGCAAACCTGCAGTCTACGCTGCAAGCATGTTTGTTTTATTTAAAGGATACGTATTTAATGCAGCATGCAATGGACCATCCATACAGACTATAAATAAGAAAGAAAGCGAACTTCCAAAGGAATATGGCTATTGTGAAGTTTTCTAAAATAAAACTAGAGAAAAAAAAAAAAAAAAGGAAAACTCAGTTAACAACAGAAAGAAGAGCTTACTTTCCCCTCCCCCCTTTATGAGCTAGTGTCCAATTTCTTCTTTTCTGAACAGCTGTATTATCCAACTTAAGTTGCTCTGCTAATTTCAGTCCCACAAGGACTAACTTGGAAGGCAAAAAAGTACTAGAAAAGATCAATTTGCTGGGAAAGATCAAATGAGAAAACTGTGGGGACAGCACCAGGTCAGAGTGTGAAGAACTAAGCAGACCTGTTCTTCATTAACTTAAGCTCTCTTGGGACGTCACACACTACCTGTCCATGGGCTTATTGAACTGCCTAACCCTCGTCTCTGTACCATTCTTCTGGGCCCAAGTGAATCATATCCTGCTGCTGACAAGTTAGCAGGGGACTGCGGCTGCAACATGAAAGTACTTTTCTTTCTTGTCTAAATCAGGCAGATTTTTGAAAAGACGACACAGCACTGACTCGTGACATGGCAAGATGAAATGAGAGGTCTGGGCTGGTCTTCGAGCTGTGCAGATAAAAGTAATCAAATGACACTCCTGGAATGCAAATTGGCATTCTTGACTGCAGCAATTGCACAACCATGAAACATCTCTGACAGCAAGCAAGATTAGGACAAAATGTTATGTAAAGCACTGAACTCAAAAACTCACTATAAAATTCAAACTGTAACACTTACATTTTAATATAGCAACCGTCATCTCTGCTTTTGTCTGTTCCTTTACTTTGTTTAAGGTAATCACATGTCTGTCTTTCACAGGTACCTCAATAACAAAAATACAGTGTTCTTAAAAATAAGAAACTGCACAGTTTGCTCCCCTAAAATGTCAGCGTTGCATTTTTACAAAATTATGTACCAAGGCAATGTTCTCCTATTATGTCTATAAGATGTGTGTGTTTAAGGGACACACACTCCACACAAGGGAGTGCTTCACACTCCAACGTTTTACAAGGAGTTTCAAAATTTGCTTATAACAAATTAGTGTGCAATTTACATTTAGATTTTCTTGCATCCGAATAAGGCAACGACGGACCATTTGAAATATTTAATTAAATAAATACTTAAATTTAAAAATTCTTGTGCTTTAGGAATTTAAGGCAGAACACACATAGAGCTAGATGGTTCATTAATAATGGGCAGCTTAAAATGAAACTGCAGTGTTTCAGGCAGCTCATATGCCCCATCAAATTTCAGACTAAAAATTCCTGCAGTTTTTAAGGGCAAGAAATGTTCCACATACTTTTACAGGAACTTGGTATTCTTGCGTAGATCTGCTAATCAGGCTTATCAAATGTTACTGTCTGACACGAACTCAGTAATGGCACTGCGAGCATTTGTACTCCGAATATATGACAAAAAATTGCTATCCCATTTTAAAATTCCTGTCTGTGGAGGTGGGCTATAATGCAGAAACGAAATGGAAGATAACGAGAAATAGAAGTCCACTTCCACCTAAAAATATTTCAGCAACAGCTATGCATGGCTTATATACAGGTTGAGAAAAGAAATATGTAATATTCTGCTCTGACTTCTTACTTTAAAATTGCTTCAAACCATTTTAACTGACGGCCAGACACACACACAAAAAGACACTCATTGCCACTTTAATCCTGGGTACACTAGATTATTACATGATGCCTTTTGTGCATCAATTTTACAACAGCTTGACTCTAGGGTAAATGGGAACCATCATAAATCGCATGCTGCTTTCAAAACCACTTTAATTTCTGTCAGCGTTACTGTAACCACAGTCCTGGGCACATGCTGCTCTTTCCCCATCCCTTTTTATTTATTTATTTATTTATTTATTTTATTGTTGCCTACATTTATTTGACAGTTGCATCTCCTACACTCCAATTGTGGCTTTGATCACTGAAACAAGACATGTCATGTTAGGGAGAGAGGGGAAAAGTACAAACCCTCCATCTCAAGCTCTCCCTTCACTCACACTGTAGAGAGATACACTGTACCTACACTCTGAGTGCCATGTGTATACATGCATCTGTGTGTGCAGACACACACACACATATATATATGTACGTGTAAGCGTGCGTGCACGCACCAGCATATGTGTACAGAAGGCACACCGAACACACAGCATCCCCGGGGTGAGGTGGCAGAAGCTGATGGAAAGCAAGGAAGTAATCAAGCAGCAACTGAAAATACACTACTTCGGTGAGTATGGGCCCATCACCAGCTGAGGTCGGTCCACTCGCTAAGGCGAGCAGTGAGCATTACGCGTGGACGAGCGGTCACGGCTCTCTGGATGTGTTTGATCTTCGCAGCTGTTTAACCTATCTTCACATCAAAGCCCGGACAAGAGGACTTCAGCCAAACGAGGTCCTCGGTCGTTTCGATTTTTATAATTAAAAATAATAATTATTATTTTTTAAAAATTAAGAGGCGGTGGAAGCCCAGACCCTGCGTTGCAAAAACCCTGCTGCAAAAAGAGATGTGCGGTTGCACAGCACATGAAACACGCGGCAAGAACTTGCTCAAAGTTGGCTTTTGGGGCTCCCCCCTCCCTCCTACAGCCTGCGCATCCACACAGCTCTCCCAGTGCTGTTAACAATCGCTGATTGGAGAGGTGCAAACTGCAAGCACATGCACAACAAAAAGAAGAATTACGGAGGGAAGGTGGATTTACACTTCTGTCTCCCTGCCTCAGGCGCTGTTTCACACGCGAACACACAGCTCCTTCCCCCACTCGCAGAGGTTACCTTCGCGTTGTGTGCAAACCTTACTCGTTTCCGAGCAGGAGGTGGTGTCCAAAAAAGATCAGACCACCGTATGTCCAATTCGACCCCACTCCACCTTCGCTCTCCCTCCCTCCATAGACACACACTTAAAAAAAAGAAGAAGAAAAAAAAAAAAAAAAAACAAAAACACGCACACTATCCCCTCGTCCTTCGTGGAGGGAAGGAGGCAGTAAAAAAGCATGTGGCCGTCCCATTTCAACCCCCAAAGTCGCTGAAAGTTTAGCACAGCCTCTTACTCGCTTTTTCCCCCAATCCAAGCAGCACGAAGCTGATTTATTTATTTATTACCCCCCTCCTTCGCCTGCCCGGCTGCTTGTTTATTTGAAGGCTGAAACACACTGGATCGCGAGCAGGACTGCTTGTGTTGCTGCACGATTTATTAATCAAATCAAACCGAAGTAAAGGCTAGAATGGAAACGAAAGGCTGCTGGAAACTTCTTACCATCTCTGCATGCTGGTTGTCAAGTGCACCCCCTGTCTCTCGATCTCCTCTCAGCGGCAGTGCCGGCACCCTTCCTGCTGCCTCTGGGCTCTCAGCGCCTCTCTCTCTCTCTCTTTGCCCTCTCTCGGTCTCTCCTTCCTCCCCTTCGTCCTCCCCACTTTCCTCTCTCTTTCTCGCCCTCACAGCTTCAGGTGGTTTGAACTAAAAAACACAGCGAGAATTCAAAAACAAACAAACAAACAAAAAAAAACGATAGTTTTGTTGTTGTTGTTGTTTAGTTTTGTTCCCCCACCCCCCCCCCCCCCCCCAAAAAAAAAAAAAAAAGCGCAGCAGCAGCTGTAGCGAGAGCCTCTCCTCTCTCCTCTCTCTCTCTCTGACTCTTCCAAAACTTCAGCCCCCAAAGTTCAGCCCGAGCAGCAGAGGGAAAGCGAAGGGAAAAGAGCTTTCAGCGGAGCGCTGGAAGTGATGGGAGGAGGGACCCAGGTTGGGGTCAGAGCCTCCACAGGTTGGTCTGGTGGAGCGGGGCCGTTCGGCTGGGGCAGGGGAAGGGGAGGCGGCGGCGGGGGGGGGGGCGAGGGGGCCCCGCGGTGCCCGGGGGCGCGGGGCACGGCTGGCGGAGGCACCGTCCTCCTGCCCCGAGGCTCGCCGAGCTGTCAGAGGGCCGGGGCGCCCCTCGCCGCCTCACGCTTCCCCCAGCCTCGGCTGGGAGAAGGCGGCGAGGAGGAGGAGGAGGAGGGTGGAGGGCGGAGAGGGACGCGGCAGGGACGCGGAGGGGAAGAGAGCCGCGGGGAGAGCGTTAGCAGGGAGGCGGAAAGTTAGGCAGGCGCAAAGTTTTCTCTCCTCGCCCGGCCGCTTTCACCGCTCCCCACCC
>MU016642.1:4147-33266 GCA_011076525.1 Nettapus auritus | reverse complement strand
GTGCTGTTCCAGCTACGAGTGCAGCACTGTGTGGGCTGCAGCAGGGAGAAGTGACTCCATCCCAAACAGACCCAACACACTCCCCCATCCCAGAGAGGGAGGGGGGAGGGTGAGCGAACGGCTGTGTGGTGTTTAGCTGCCAGCCAGGTTAAACCACAACATACAGTCATGACAAATTCCTCTAGTTACGTCTGAGGGCTGAGTGGGCCTTGTATATCCTTTTTTTTCTCCTGTTTAGCACATGATAAAGAAATGCAGTGTGGAACCCCAAGTCAGTTTATATTTATCATGCATTCTTTCTTGTTTGGAAGAGGTCATCTTTGACAGAAAGACTTGGGAGAAACTGTGTTCTTCCCCACAGCTTTCACACCTGCATGCCTACCAACATTTCAGCTTACAGCTAGCTGCAAACCTTGATGCTTCACAGAAGTCCATTGATAAGGATATTCTTTTTCCTTAGTTATGTCTTATGTTGTGATGATTAAACCATCTTATCCTGTAGAGTTTTTGGAAAACACATAAATGAATCTCTTACTTCTTCTCAGTGAGAGAGAATACATTTAAACTGGATTAACAAAGTATAACTCTGAGAAGATCAGCAAAATCAGAGGAAAATAGCAATATTTGGCACTGCTGAAATTGAATTGCCAGCAACCTTTTATATATAGCTCGATATAACCAAGTGCACTTGTTCAGAACCAAATGAAATTTAATGTTATCAGAGTAGTATTATCTAAAATAAGCAATGCATAACACTTACTCTGGATATTTGGCTTTTTTGTCCTAATATACTGTCTCTTCCCATTCATCTCTGCTTTATACATGGGTGAAATTACTCTGAGTTTTCTCTGAACAAATTAATCTGTATTATGGCTGAGTGACAATGCTTAGTGTCCAAAGTGGTATATGAATTAATAGATTCAGATGAAGAGTCTGACCCATTTCAAGCTATTTTTATGGGGCACATAAAAAATTTTAATGCTATGGAAAAGAAATATAAAATATATTAATATCCCACTAGGTAATGTAAGAAAATTCATTCTTGCTCTGTGTACCTGGACAATTTGGGATCTTCTCAGCTGACAGCCCTTCCTATCCTTAGAGCTTGAAAGAACTGATAAAAAAGCTTGAAAGCCTGATAGATAATAAGCACATTGTCCTCCAGGACATTTGACATGGCATATGCTCTGAAGAGAATTCAAGTAAGGGATGACTTAAAGAAGGAGGAGAAGAATCATTTCATTTGTGGTGTTTTTTAGTTTTGTGATTGTGCTGTAAGTTCAGGCCTAGCTTTGTCAATGTCATTATTTTTTAAACATATTAGAGAAAGGTTGAGAAATAAGTGTAACTAGGTATTGCTTTATAATCTAAACAACAATATGATAATATTTAATATGTAATGTTACAAAGTGATAAATCACCTTACTTGAATATTAGTATTGGAGAGGAATGACATGGAAGCATTTTAGGGCTGGCTACATAAGATGCAGATTCAGACATGAGTTTTGCATCTGTAGCCATTGTTAAAAAGGAGTAGATATTGCAAAGATTTATTGACATAGCCTCAAACTTTGAATTATTCTAGTGATTTAAATTGAACTAATAATTTAGTTAAAACATAGAGACATAGTGGCAAGTACGTAATCATGAAAGCTAGATCCTCTCCCACAGGTGTAGGAAGATGGAAATTAGAAATCATGACTATAAAAACAGTTGATGACATTTTAGTCTCTGCGACTTCCCTGCACTTACTTAACTGTGACCGTTTCAATGTTACCATGCTATAATATGATTACAGTCATTTATGATGGTCTAATGCACTTGCAAGTAGTCAAAGTGTCTTCAGTGTTGTTCTCTTCTGGCCCCTGCCACTTGCAGACCCACATCAAAGTCTTGAACACGGGTGCCAAAAGCTCTGGATACGATAAAGTGTATGTGGAAAATATGCAAATCATCCTCAGGAAGGAATTTCCATTTCTGTACCAGTAGTTTTCACTTTAATCCTTTTGCCTTGAAGATTTCATTTCCTTGGAAGAAGGGGGGAGAAAGGGGATGGATAATTGCTCTCTAGTTCCGTTTCTGTTGTTGTAGGGCCCTGATACTAAGATCTCAAGCTTTATTGACTGTGATAAAAGCCTTTGACTTGATGAACTTGCTCTCACTTTAGATACAGCTATGGAATTATGGATTTCCTGCCAAAATAATTAATCTCTATCTTTCTTCCTCTCCCTTTACATATTTGAGGAAACCAAACAAGCTCACTAATAAAATGCTTTATTCCAACTTCTCCCTAAAAACAGCAATATTTTTTCCAGTAAAATTCCAGGAGAAATGGAATAGATAATCTCTGCCTTGCTGTGCAAGATAGAAAAAGGTATCACAAGTTCCATCATTGCACAAGTCACCCTACTTAACATACTTGCAAGAGAGCTTGACATCGAAGCTAAGAAACAGATGGACAACTTCAATGAAATTTCTCTTTTAATAGAACAACTGGATGGAGAGGGACACTTTTGGATTGCACTGTAACCTTTTCCAATTACCTATTCCTACTTTATAAAACTTTATATTCTGAATATAAACATCTTTAGGCACAAGAAAACGTACTGTAGCTGGACAGTTGTGCAGTCATTTTAAAATGGGAAACCTGTGGTAAAACCAAGACATTTAAATCTTGGTTAAATTTTATGACTCACACATTTAAGGAAGCTACCACACTTTAATAAGCTTCTTTGGGTTAGCTGAGCTGTGGTTATTGTCTGTATTTATACATTTAGCCTGCATCCAATGGAAGATAACACAAGTTAACTTAATGCTTTTCACTGCAGTCTGATGTGAGATAGTGGATCTCAAACTACCATAGACTAAGATCATACACATGGTAATTCTGTAAAACCACGGCAAAATGTTTTGATGTTTTGATGTTCAGTCTGGTGAGCAGAACGTGTGACTGCTTCTCCTTTCTTTCACCAGGTATCACTGAGGCACAGCTCCTAATTGTCATCAGCTCTCAAAGTTCAGAAGGAATGTCCTGATGTTTTCTGACCCACAGAAAAAAAAACAAAAATCTAAACTGTTATTACTATGGTGACCTGGTAAGTGTTTTCAGAAATCTTTCAGGGTCAGCGTTCATGTTTTATAGACAGGGATGTGCCAGACTTCAGAAGTTAAAATTCCACTTTCACCCCTTTACATACATGAGAAAAAAGATAGATATTTGCCATTTGATATTTGGCTCTTTCTATTTTGCATTGAAATTATAAATAACATCCTAAAAATTAGATTCAGGAATTCAAGAGAAAGGAATGATAAACAACGTATATTTGTAATGTGCTGACTTCTGAGTCTGAGGCTTGCTTTTCAGAAGGCTCCAAGTTTGAGATGTTCACTTGTGCCAAGGTTTTTGATCACTGTTCCCCTCTTTTACACCCACCTGTTCCTCACAAGGGCACAAGTAGGGAAACAAGGATCCAGTATGCATCAGTGCTAGTGAAGGAGGTAAGTCGTACCACGCTCAATGAGTAAGAATACTGCAAGCTTTTGATGAGGAAATGGTTTCTCAGTCTTTTGGCCTATCTTGAATGCAAACATCATTTTTGGTTCCCTCATGATCTACTTTGTGCGTTTCTGTAGTGTGATGGTGTACTTCATTCAGGGAGACAAGAGGTTCCTGGCAGAGTTAACATTTCTGAACCATGTAATTCAATGAGCTAACCACGTGTTACGGTCGCCTTGCTTCTGATTGCTGTTTTGTTTTTATTTGTTTGTTTGCTTGTTTTGTTTTGTTTGATTGTTGGTTTGCTTTTCCTCAAGACTGTCTTTCTGTGGCAATCTGGAAGCTAGCAAAAAAAGCCAACAGTCCTATCAGGTTGTCATGCCTCTCCACTCTTAGATGCTCCCTTAGGAAGAATAAACCACAGCCAATGTTCTGACCTAAACAGCCCGATTTCTTCTTCATTACATTTTCATCTGCCAAAAGTGTCTCCTGTTCATTTACTCATTTGTTTCTCTCCTAAGCTCCTTTTGAGATTTGTGGTTGATTATGATTTTTGATGCAAAAACCTTTGCAATAGGATTCTGGAGCAAATTTTATGTCACTGTCTTGGTTTCAGTTAGGATAGTTTTCCTCCTAGTAGCTGGTAGAGTGCTGTGTTTTGGATTAGGATGAGAAGAATGCTGATAACGTGCCGATGTTTTGGTTGTTGCAGAGCAGTGCTTGTACCAAGCCAAGGACTTTTCAGCTCCTCGCTCTGTCCTGCCAGCGGGCAGGCTGGGGGTGCAGCAAGAGCTGGGAGGGGACAGACCCAGGACAGATGACCCAAACTGGCCAAAGGAGTATTCCATACCATCTGACGTCATGCTAAACAATATATAGGGGTGGCTAGCCGGGATGGGGGGGCCGGCTGCTCGGGATAGACTGGGCATCGGTCAGCGGGTGGTGAGCAATTGCATTGTGCATCACTTGTTTCATACACATTATTATTATTATTATTATTATTATTGTTTCCTATCTTAATAAACTGTCTCTATCTCAACTCTCATTTCACTTTTCTGTTTCTCTCCCCCATCCCAGAGAGGGAGGGGGGAGGGTGAGCAAATGGCTGTGTGGTGTTTAGCTGCCGGCCAGGTTAAACCACAACAGTCACCAAGAGTATGAAAGGATGGAATGAAATCAGTGCTAAAAGGATCTAAAGGCTGCTGTGGAAAACAGAGTTTTTCTAGCTTTTCCCTTCTATAGCTATAAAGTCAGAACAAGAAAATGGGAAGGATTAAACTGATGAACAAAAAAAATCACTTTTGAAGATGTCTTAAAAAAATAAAACAGTAATTTTTATAACCTGAGCATTACAGATTACTCTACTGAAGATTTATTTGGGGGTTTTAACTTTTTAGTAACATTATGGTTAGCTGGATTGTACCTCACCTTTGAACCAGATAACATACACAGTGTTCTTACTCATTTTGGACACAATACACTTTGCAGCACAGATCTAAAATATTATTCTCGTAGTTCTGGCTAGAATTTTATTTTATTTTTATTTCAAGTTCTGGGTATAGGTGTACGGTTACAGGTCCTCATATTTGCAAATACCAGAAACTAACTATCTAAGAGAGGAACAAATTTTAATTTACCCAGTGTCCACTCCTTGTTTTGGCATAATAAATTCATACAAAGTGTCCCTTAAACTATTCTTACAATTCAATTTTCATGATGCCTTAAGTTTTACAATCTTGCATTGGAATTTCAACAGATAAGTATTGTATAAAGGGATAATTACCACATCCCAAAGCAGACCTAGAGAAATTCCCAAGTTGTAATTTCCAGGGCAGAACTGCATCAGACAACCAAGAAGCACCAACCTCCAAATCCACTAGACTGAGATTTTCCAAAGACAGTGTATCAAAGTTCTAATTTCAGAGTTTTTCCTTGTCAGACTGTCATATTATAATGACAACACTAAGAAAATATTATAACATCCCAGAATTTACAACTAGAATGCACATCAATTTTTATTTATTTTTTGCCAGTTTAGGTATGTGTATGTTTGTGTATGTTTATGATAATAAAGTACCAATTAAATTTCATACATTTTAACTTCAAATCTAAAATAGTTCTTCAAGGTTTGGAGGGTTGTTTTCTCCTTCCTCAGTATCAAAACCTTATGTGGTACACCTCACAGTAGGGTTAAATGTGATTTTTTTCCTGTGACTGAAAGACGCCTCAAGCATTTGGTAGTGTTTGTGGTCTTTTCTGGTAATTTGAAGTCATCAGAAAACTGCTGTTCTTTCCATGGCCTGTTCAACATGTCTCATAGGAAAATACATTTCACTCATTTGTATTCCCCATGGTTTTGTCTTGGGTTTGGTGGAAACAGAATAATTGGAAGCTTGGATGAAATAATCTTACTGCCCCTTGTCATGTTAGAAGCTTGAGTTTTTATCTGTTCAAGGCATTTACCTTGCTTCATAATGTGTGGTTTGTCCTAGAAAAATAACTTGATCTTAACAAGATCTGCAGCTATAGGCATGGAAATGTCTCTACAATCCAATATTGAGTGTTGGACCAGGCTTCTGTTAAAGACTTCTGCGAATTTCTTTATGAGCAGCTTAGCAATTTGATCTGTCAAGCTTATTACTAACGTACAGAGATGATGTGATATGACCAAATTCCCACTCTCATATAAAAAACAACACTGCCAGTAAACTGGGACTGTAGTCTGAAATTAAATATTTTGGGATGCTTTGGTTTCTGAAGTACTACATAGCTTGACTTACAGTATCCCAGTAGTAATGTCCAGCAGTTCATCTATTTCCCAGATGTGTGAGTATTAGTATACTTTGAATAAGTTGGAATGAAACTATCCCTTCCAACCCTGCTTCTGTTCATCTTATGGGGAGGCTTTGCACTTTGTGTATCTCTTTGCTTACTCTGCTTTTGCCCATGTGTCACCCATACTAACCAGGTCTCTCATGTCCTTGAACATATTTGGATAAGATACTGGTTTTGTAGACTTCTGTTGTGGATTCCTGAGATAGCTTCTGCTTTCAGTGATCAGTGTTATAATTCAACTGACTACATCTGTGATAGTACTATGTGCCTTTTATTCACCCACCGTGATGCTTCCAACATTTCTGAGAGCTGACTTAGTCTTCTGTGTGGCTGTCAATTCTAACAGAATAGTACATCGACAGCTGGATATGTTTCCTGGTAGATAATCATCAAATCTTTTACTTGCCTTGGAAATGACAAACAAGCCAACTTGGCTGAGGATTTCCATATCTTTTCATGTTTTCTTTAGTTTCATCCAGTTGAGAATTTCATATGCTAGTTTACTTTCATATTTTCAATGTGCAGGGTTTTCTGGATAAGAAGCCAATTTTATGTATCTCATTTAATTGCATGTGACACTACAGGCTCAGTAACATGCATTGCACTCATGCTGAAAATGGATTTTAACCATTTTCTTCAAACAATTCCCCTTCCCTGAAAAAAGAGCACACCTTCATGTTGGTCATAGTAATATTCATGCAAAGCTTACCATATGTTCCTTGGTTCCTTGATGCTGTAAGCCATGCTTTATTTATGCCACTCTGTATAGTCTCTTTCTCTATATCATCTTCTCAGCATAGATAAGTGGCTAGCAGCTTTTTTTGAGACATACAATAGCTGAATCAAGTAACCATTTTAAGGAGGACCATTATTGAGTTGAGGTATGAAGGATTAAAAGACATTTGAGAAGCTTGGAAGACATTTACTTTATAAAGCATAACAGTAATAACCATTTAAATCTATTTCTATGTGGATATTTGCTATAAAAATATATTTTTGAAAATCATTAAAGCAGATAAAGCATATTAAGTGTTTAATCCATTGTATTTCAACAAGTTGCAACCTTGTCTTCATTTGTTTGTACTCATTTTCAAATGTATTCAATTACTTTTTTTCTTGTGAACAGATGGGATTGGGATTGTGACCTGCCACAGCTTCTGTCACGCTGCCTCTGAAGGCAAAGAGACTAAGAGCTAAAACATGTCCCCAGTGAGAATTTTAGAGGTGCACAAGAATGAGCTGTAAAAGAAAGATATTTGCTCTTAGAAGAGGTGTGCAACTACAGAGAGGAGACAGAAACGTTGTGGTGGTTTTACTCAGCTGGACAGTTGAGCTCCACCACAACTGCTCTCTCAGTCCCCTTCCTCAAAGGGAAAGGGAGAGAAAATACAACAGGAAGGGTCCAAGGGTTGAGATAAGGACAGGGAGATCACTCAACAATTATCATCACAGACAAAACAGACTCAGCATAGAGAGATTAATATGATTTAATACTTATTGCTAACAAGCTACAGCAGTGAAAAACTAAAACAGTCTAAAAACAGCTTCCCCCCATCCACCCTCTTCTACCTTCTCCCCACAAGCAGCACAGGGGAACAGGGAATGGGGGCTGCAGTCAGTCCCTGACGCTTCATATCTGCCACTCCTTCAGGGTCACTCTCTGCCTCTCCTCCATGTGGGGTCCTTCCCATGGAATGCCATCCTTCCTGAATTGATCATGTGGGGGCTCCCCACTGGCAGCAGCTCTTCAAGAACTGCTCCAACATGGATCCATACCACGGGGTCCATCCCCCAGGAGCAAACTGCTCCAGCATGGGTCCCCCACGGATCACCTGCTCCACCGGGGGCTCCTCCATGGGCTACAGCATGGAGATCTGCTCTGCTGTGGGACCCACAGGCTGCAAGGGGACAGCCTGCTCCACCAGGGGCCTCTCCACAGGCCGCAGAGGAACTTCTCTGTGCCTGGAGCACCTCCTGCCCTCCTTCTGCACTGACCTGGGTGGCTGTAGGGCTGGTTCTCACTCTTCGCTCTCCCAGCTGCTGTGATACAGCAGTTTTTTTCCTTAAATCTGCTCTCACAGAGGTGCAAACAACATGGCTTATTGGCTCTACTCTGCCTAGCAGTTAACTCCATCCCAGCCAGACCCAGTACAGTGCCATCTGAGATGCCCTATATTGTTTGAAAAATTTGCCTGGAGTTGGCAGATGTGACCCAGGACCTACAGGAGGGACACATGCTCCTCTCAATCAAAAGTTAGAGGCTATGTTATATTCTAGAAAATTTCAGCACCTGGTACCTACATTTAGTCAACAGAACTGAGTTTTAGACTGTACAGAGATAACAATTATCTTATTTGTAGACAGCGAAACATAGGTGTCTCATTCAATCTGTGATCTGAATATCATCTTAGATAATTAATTATAGTAAGATTGATTGGAAAACTGGACTTCTCATGCAAGTAAGAGTTTTACAAGTAGGAACATACAGAGATTTATGTCTTGCAACATGATGCTTTTCATATCAAATAGTATCTGAGTCATAGAATGTGGTACAAGAGATAAAGCAGAACAAAGACAATGTGTGAGTTGTATGTGTCTGGTTTTGGAAAATGGATTTTGCATTGATACTGTCTAACTTATTTATTTGCATTGTGAGATATGGACATTCAAAGGGACAGAAGTAGCTAGGCAATAACTAAATAATAAGACAGCACAAAAATCAGGATAAAGGAAAATGCTCATATTGATTTAAAAAAAAGGGGAGAAGCAAAACAGGAAATCATTGTCTACACTGTCATCTATCAACATATTCTTTAAAGGGAATAAAAGTCATATTTTTTATGAAAATTTTTGAAATTTGCTATAAAACTTTGATTTTCCATGGGAAAACAAAAATAAGGAAGATCAAACATTACAATATTCTTTCAGAAAAATTTCAGGAGGTTATTTCCACCAAATGAAAGATAACTGTTTTTCATATGGACTTGGGAATCTCCCCTCGCCTCTAGAATAATTAAAACTAAGGATCTTGGTATTTCAAAAAAGAGTTTTCTGTTTCTTGGACAGCTTTACTGGTCAGTAATTTTGCCATTCTATTTTGCCAGTACTGTCATACTGCAAGAGGTGAAGCATGATTTATAATTATAATCATTAAGAGTGCTACTGTTGGGGAAGGAATAGCTAGATTCCCCCAGATCATAATGTTATCTATATGTGACATGTCCTGTCCCTTTGGCTTCCCTACAACAGTTTTGAACAGGTTATTTTTAGTCTTATTATTATTTCTTGCTGTCTGTGCTTTCGTTTCCCCCTTACTTTAATTAAAGTGTCCTTACATTTGTGTGTGTAAAAAGCTAACAAGTTCACCCAGTCAAGATGTCTCCTAATTACAATGCAAAGTAGGAGTTCAAGTGGGGAGAATATAAAATAGTTTTTATGTGACATATGAGAGGTTGACATGATATTTTGACAAGCCTGTTGTAGTATACATGATGCCACTAAAATACATTTTATAAGTAATATCCCACATAATATGTCAGCCACAAAACAAGCCGGTGGTGTAGAGAGCAAGCTGTACAACATGCTGTATATAGAAAAAGTCAGTGTTCGGTGTGTTATTGATGTGCTATATAAACAGTGATAAGATCCAGAACACTATGACTTTTGGTTTGACTTCTTCTATATGATGGTATTTACAGATGAACCAAATCTATAGGGCATTTCTTCAAATCTAGGTGCCTTCAGAGTGGCTGCTTGATGAAAGCAGTGGCCCTTCAGCACTAGCAAACACAATCTGCCAAAGCACCAGCTAAACAGTGAAGCCTTTCCAGGCAGGACCAGAGTGCAACATTTTTTTTTTTTTTCTGGCACAAAAGTAAAGCTGTGGTATGATCTCATTACACTAGGACTCTGTGCCCCAAAATACATGATTTTCACCCCAATTGCCTTCATGATAGCTGTAAAATGTAAGCTCACACTGCGAGTGCCTAGAAAGCCAGGCTCTGTGTCCAGCCATACTTTTAGGCAGCAGTTCATCCAACCTGGACTGAGGTGAGTCATGCCAAGAGGCTTCATTTTTCCTACTGCTTGTAAGAGGAGCCAAAAGTGACTAGCTTAGATGTCAACATTGCAAGCATCTGCACTTAATCACACCTGTGTACAAATCCCTCTGTATTTTCTATGTTCCCTCTTGCAATTTTAGCTCTCCAAGTTAGCATATAGTATGTAAACTAGTTCAGGAAGAAGAAAAGCTGGGACTGGGAGAGAGGAAAGAAGGTTTGATATGATTAGTATGTGTTATCAGAGCCAAAGCAAACAGACATTTTTTACTGAATTTTTCTTTCCATGGAACATTTGCTAATTGCTGTTGCTAAAACTGGAATTTTCTTGGAAAATATATTGTTTGGTTGAAGTCTTGAAATATTGCAAAAAAGACTGAGAAACAACACAAGATGTGTGAAGAAAGTGTCAGTGAAAAGTATGAGATGTTAATTTCCTGGCCTTTAGCTCTAGTCATAACTCACCATCATCAGCATTGCCATGAGCACCCTACAGTCAGAGCTGACACTACCATAGCAGGAATGGGTGAGTCAAGTCCTGTGGGAGTGCAGATGACTGTACAGGACTCCTGCATGACAAGTACCTTTTATTTCACAACTCATGGTGCCACTCAGCACTCAACAGTGACCTATGCAGTTGCAAGATCAATACACTGAATGAGAAGAGGCAGAGGATGGAGGAATGTGAGATAGATAAAGAGCAGAAACACATTTCAGGACAGAGAAGGGAAGTGAAGGAATGGAATCCACAGTGTGAAAAGGACACCATTTTTTGTTTGTTTTGTTTGTGTTGTCTTTTCTTTTTTTTTTTTTTTTTTCCCTAATAATTGCACAGAGCTGATCACACAACTTTTTGTTCAAGGGTAACACTTCTGAGAGATTCCCATAACATCACAGCTGCAATTTCTGCCTTTCATTGTCAAGATGAATGCAATGTTAATAGCAACATTATTTCATAAAATATATCACAGTGTGAATATTTAAAGCAGACTAACTGCAGAACATCTGAACTGCCAAACAGCTCCTTATCTGAGCAAAATTTAGGACTGAACAGCAGAGGTATTATGCATTGTCTCACAATTCAGGCAAAAAGGAGGCAAAAGCCACCAAATTTTGCTTTCTGCTCGTGCCTGGCTGAGGAAAGCAATTATTTCCTCAGAAATGGATGCAAGCACAAAATGCATTTGAAGGCAAACTAATGTGCAGAGACTAGAAACACAGTGTCTCAATATCTTAGAATGTCTTAGGCATCCACTATTAGAGCTGCATTTACCTGAATGTATTTCATTGTGAGTTGTCTTGTAAGGAGTAAATGTAGACAGTGTTGTAGTTATCGTAACAGCCACAGGGCCTGTCTGAATGGCATGGCACAACATACTGTACTTAATGTTGACACTGTTCAGTGAAACAATTATTACAAACAATTTGACTTCTAATGCAACTTCTCTTGTAAATCTCTGGGTCATTAACCTTAACAACATCAGTGTACTGTCAGTATCCAATTCCACCAAATTAGTGTTCGAAGTAATAGGAGAAGGAATGTATTAATGCATTATTGATGACTAATAAAGATAGTAACCTTCTAATGTGCTATGAAGAACAGCTGAAATATGCAAGGGAAGAGGAAGCAGGCAAAGTCAGGGCAACAGACACATTTGGTGGTATATGTCAGGTCATCTGATTAAGTGTTAAACAGCTTAACCTCTTTACCACAGACTCAGGAGGACCAGGGATGGGACTGGCTCCACAGCATATGACAAATGAAGAACACATTGCATTTTGTGCTGATCAAAAGAGCCTTTCTTCACAAAGTATCTCTCCATGTTCCAGCAGTTGAAGAGCACCATCAGGTACAATCATATGGTTGTACTAGAAAGAAAGGGAAAATACTTCTCACTATGAACAGATTTAGTTTTATTAGCCCTCATTATGCTCCAAAGCATAGCTTTCACTTCACAGAACTGAAATTATGCTGGGCTGATATAAATAGTTCTTTGCATCGGTGCCATCCAGTTTATCTTCCAGCTGTAAGGCTCTAAGTGATGTCTTCTGATATTGAGACAGCAATTTACTGAGATTATAGATGTCACATCCCATCACGTCCACCACTGTGAAAGGAACACTGAGTGCTGACAGCGCAGCAGAAAAGGTGCACCAAGGCTCTGGAGGAAGCAACTAAATGAGCATTGGGAATCCCACTGACATCCAAGTGTCGGGAGAGCGCCATGTTTGGAGTTGACTCCTGCCAGCTTGCATTAGTGAAGAGAGTTGTGGTGGGTGAACATGGCACGACACAGGCAGGATTTAGATCCCCTTTAATGCCCTGCAACATCAATCTTTACCTGTAATTACTGAGTGGGCAATAAATTTCTCATCCAAGAAAAGTCATATTCAGATAGTTGATATAGCACAGAATAATGCTTCAACAGACATCCCTCAGTGATGATAAAGAAAAGCTGAAATAACATATTTTCTTCCCCAAGTTCCCAAAGACCTTTATAGTTTATAAACTAAAATCACCAACTCAACACCAAAACAAATATCCTTTAAAATCAACCCTTCAGAGAAGAAGAGAGAGGCATGAAGAATTAGTGACAAGTTTAATCACGAGGCAACCTATCTTGAAAAAAAATAGATTAGGCACTTCATTTAGAGATTGGCAGGATCAAAGAGTCAATACCTTTTCCTATAGAAAAAGTGCCATAGGATTTTAAAGTTTATCCTTTAATTACAATTCCTGTTTTAGGACTGCAAACATCGTTCTGTGTTCTGGTAGAGCACTGCTCCTGATGCTAATTTCTCTTCTCCAAATACATAAAAAAGGTAAAGAAAACCAATACCAAACAAACAAAGAAACAAAGTAATCCTTATATTTTGGCAAAATGGATACTAAATGCAAGAAAAAATAACAACCACCTTCAGGAACAGTTTCATATTGCTGAGAATTTCTGTCCTGCACAGCTGACCAAAATCCAGGATTATTTGTTTGCTACAAATTACAGTTTTATCCCATCATGAAAACCTGATGAAATGTGCCATTAAAAGCTCATAATGAATGGTATTTTAACTATCTGTACTCTTAAAAAAAAAAAAAAAAAAAGCCACTAAGAAACCCCTCTGATGCAATAATCTGATACTAAACCTATCAAATAGCTTCCAATAGTGTTGATGGATTCTGGATGAGGTCTTTGTACGTGGTTAAACTTATCATTAGTCTCATCAAATGGGATTAATTTCACCTAACTTCAGCCATCAAAAAAGGTGTCTAAACTGAGTTAGCTAAATGATCACTTTCTATAAACAATAACATTAGATAAATTCCTGGTGAGGGATTTGTAGGTTAAAAGCTTGGGATAAAGAACCAGTGTTTGCTGGTATCTTCCCTATTGATGGAGGAAGGAGCTGAGATGACTAGTCTAAAGCTGAGTAAATCCTGGACTTCTGTATGACTATATACTGATGTGAGATGAGTCATACTTCTGATCAACAGGGACATTGATCAGCTTGTGAGGTGGGGCAGTAGCACGTCATGGAGTGGTCTGGTGATGGGCACCAAATTAATTGTACCCAATTAAAACTATTATAGAAAGGGAAACACAAGGTGTGACTTACTTTTTTGCTTTCCTGTGCTGTCAATGGGTTATCATTTTGATTTTCTCCATCTCCTGGATGCCAAAGTAGAATAGTTTACCTTAGATTTGTCTTTCTTTCCTTGCCTTTTTAATGCTACAAGAACAAGGAGTTTGACACTTGTATTGTTTTGCCTTGGGCTGTGTCTGCAAGAGAAAATGGAGGCAATAGCTCTACTTTCAGTAACAGGTAGCCTAGGAACATTTTTTTGTTCAAGGGGATCTGATAAAGCAGCAAGTTTTTATTTCTTGAGGCCATTTCCATGGTGTGAATTATGAATATCATGGAAATGTGGCTATTAACACATTTGAGAATGTGTTACTGCATAAGATACACAAGGAGGGATGCAGGGGGATTGAGAAGAAAAGGATCATACTTGGTTTTGAAATGATGTGAAGAAGCAGAGTGAATTTTCAGCATGTATACAGATTATTATTTGTTTCATATTTCTGTCATTTAGACAAAACAGTTGCATTTTGTTCCATGAAAATATATAGCATGTTTTATTAATGCAGCTGTTGGATTGGATTAATTGTTATTCCAAATGTCATAAATAATCCCTAATATCTGATAGCACTTTCTTTCAGCGTAATACTTCATGAACATTGGTGTCATTTTCTCTGGATATTTAGGCTCTGCATTCAGGAGGTGCCAAAAGACCTGAAGCCATTAAAACCAGCCAAATAATGCAAAACAGTAGGTTCATAAATGCCAGTCTAAACTGGCATAAACCAACACTGCTGTTGAAAGAGGTAGTCACATCTCCCATCATTTATTCCTGCCCAGGACATATAATCCAGCCAACAAAAACCCAAACACTGAATTGATTAGTTTTGAAGCATCTCTCTTAAACTGTTTGGTGTGTGGTTGCACAATGCTTGTGTTGGCACACAGAAGGAGGTGCTGTAGGGACAGAGGAGGTTGAAGGCTCACTCTTTTATTGCTACGTTAGCTCATGTGCTGGCTTGAAGTTGAACATGAAACTATGACTGAAAATCACCTACAGAGAGAGATCCACCAATAGTGGGCACTACACTTCCATATATGACATGGATTTAGCACTGGGAAAGAGATTCAGCTGAGAACTTCTTCCACACTATATATTGGCCAAGTTGCAAATTTGTTGTCTGTTCAGAAGAGAATTGGTCTCTCCCAGTACTGAATCTTCAATGTCAAGGGTTCTAGTGAAAGAACTACATTAGTCAAACACAAATTATTGGACTCCATGCATCAGTAACTGAATACTTTTTGATTGCCTGCATTATGCGAGAGTTCAGACTCAATGAGATAATTCTCCTTTATGGCCTTAATGTGTATAAAAACATAAAATTAATCCAGTAGACACTTTCGTGTCTCTAGATGGCTAGCAAGATATCTGCTCTATCTCACTTTTGGTATGTGGGGTCATTCTAATTCATGGGTTGTTACTTCTCTTCCATTACTGGATTTTCTGTCTTTTCAGCTCCCAGTCTTTATAGGTTCATAGGCAGAAGCAATGAATGAGTAATGTGAAGAACACCTTTGCTCTCCTTGCCAACCTGGACCATATCCACAGTCTTCTCAGTTTTAAGGGGTTTTAATTTTCTATAACCATGAAGAATGTCATAACATCTCCTGAGCAGTAAGTTCTGTGAGTCTGCAACTCACAGGTCAGAAACCATTGCTCTCTGGCTTCTCTGGAAGACAGGTCACTTGTAGATATCAAGTCCATCTTTCCTGTCTTGGACTAACAAGAAGGAAGAACTTTCATCTCTGTCATGGTTCAAAGAAGTCTGAACGATCAGGTCTGAGACAACTATGTCCCCAGGAAAAGGCTGAAGGGCATTGCCTTGAGACTTCTTAAGTTATTTCCATTTCCACACAGAAAAGACATATTTAATCATAAAGGTGTTTTTTTGTTTGTTTGTTTGCTTGTTTTTTTAACATGTACTGAATTTAATATTTTGTTATATACTTGTGCCTCATCACAGGAGCATCCAACAATAATATTTCCTGACAGGTATTAGTAATTTTTACTTTGCAGCTCCCAGGGGACATGAACAAGTGGTTTTTTGTGTGTTTGTTTGTTTGTTTGTTTTTGGTATGGAAATTTAGGGATAAGTGTCTTGCCTCATAGTACACATTAAGTCAGTGACAGTGTTGGGAACCAACCATACATGAACTTGAATCCCTGTCTGTAATCAAACCAACTGTCAGTAAATTAAAATCTTAATTAAACCAATAAATGTGAAAAGCATAAATGTATAAAGATGGATGAAGCAAAATTTATCTTGAATTTTCTGCACTTTTGTTTTTAAATCTTTCATCATGAAATGCATGACCTGTTTCCTAAGTATAAAAAGAAATGTGGAGAATCAATGAATACCAACTCATCAAAATAAACAGGAGGGGAGTTTTGGCTCTCAATTACACAGACCCTTTGTCACAGCTCAAGTGTGTTCTTTTGGCCTGCAACTAAGATAGTTTTCTCACTAAGTCATACACTGGCAGAGTTTTTACCTTCATCATTTTAACGGCGCATGTCCGTTATTCGATGAGTTAATTTCAGAAAGGGGGCCAAGTTTGGAAGGATTAACTGCAATTCATGCAGCTTTCTATGCGTATGCTCATTTCCAAGTGCCTTCATGAGACATGGCATGAAAAAGGCTGCCAAGTGTTTAGCACAATAAATGGAACCACATTTTAAACACAATAAAATGTAATTAAACCAGCCTCTTTTAAACCTCCCACCTTTAGCACAACAAATTAGAGGCTTTGTAAGAGAAAAGCAAAGAGAAACAATAAAAATACATTGATTTATATATATTAAAAAAAAACAATCCTCCATATATGCATACAAACGCAGGACCCTCAGTGGAAATAAAAAGACCAGCAGATTTAAAGACATGGCTAAAAAGGCAGCAGTGTTAGTAGAAGACGTGTTCTCAAGGGAAGTGATCTCCACAGTGGAGCCAAAGACCTTGGGGAAGGACAAGGCAGCACCTGAAGATGAGCCAGTTGTACTGGGTCTGGCTGGGATGTTAACTTTCCCTGCAGCAGCCCATACAGTGCCACGCTCTGCACTTGGAGCTAGAACAGCAGCGTTATCACACCAGTGTTGTGTCTGCTGCTGAGAAGTGCTGGCACAGTATCAGGACTTTTCTCTAACCCTCCTGGGGGGTGGGCAAAAAAGTGAGAAAGAAACATCACCAGGGCAGCTGACCTAAACCAACCAAAGAGATATTCCATACCATATGATGTCACACTCAGCAATAAAAGGTGGAAGAAGGAGGAAGAGGGGAGGGGTGGGCTTTCATTGCGAAAATGTCTGTCCTCCTCGCAAACACCGGCTACGTGCATTGAGGCCCTGCTTCAAGGACGTGGTCACGCATCGGTCATTTGCGGGAAGTAGAGAGTAATTTCTTTCCTCTGCACTTCCATATAGCCTTTACTTGTTTTGTTTTGCTGTTCCCTTAGCCCCTCCCTTTCCCCTTTCCCTTTTTCCCTTTAGTTGAATTGTTAATTAATTATTAATTAATAATTTCCTTAAATAAATAAATTCAATAAAATTCAATATTCAAAAAAATTCAATAAATTCAATAAAATGAATTGTTAATTAATAATTTCCTTAATATATATATATATTTCCCTTTAATTAAATTATCCTTATCTCAACCTGTAAGTTGTTCTTTCCTTTACTTCTTCCCCTCCTCATCTGAGGAGGGGGAGTGAGAGAGCGGTTGTGGAGTTCAGCTGCCCAGCACAGTAAAACCACCACAATCCTTTTTAGCGCCCAACGTGGGTCTCGAAAGGTTGAGATAACAATAAAATTGATTAAAAGTCTTACAAATAACACACTTAGTTGCTAGTCACCATGTTCAGTGTCCCGTTAATATTGGTTGGTTTGATTGCATGTCATGCAATCAGTGTCATATTCTCTTTTCTCCTCTGTATTCGATCCGAGAATGGGCTACAATCTGTGTTCGTTTTTTTTAAACTCGCTGTGCTGCCAAGCACTGGCCTTGAGTTTAATCTGGCATTCAGGCTCTGCCCTGTTATCATTTGGGTCTCATGGAAACTATCTTTTAGAGAATATTCAGAATTACACTGCCTTCCTTTCCTCATCTGGAAGTCAGTTTATGAATAATATAAGGAATGGTACAGTCTCCTTCTTTCACAGTGGGCTAATTACAACAGTTTTTGAGTACTTTGAATATCCATGTGTAAGCCATATATTGCTATTTCTAATTCTGCATAACGGGGCTCCTCTTCTCTCTAAGATTAGCCGATTGTTTAGAAAGCTTACCTGGCAATCTGTCCCGAAACAGTCTTACAGCGAGTGGCAAGGTGTGTGGGAGGATATAGGCAGGTACCTGTCACGGGTGTCTCCCCCAATAGTTTTGAACTTCACTCCTGAACAAGTGCAAAATCCGGAAAACCTGATAAAATGTTTGAGAGTCGTATGCCCTGACCCTGACAATGCTGGAGAACGACAGCTTGCAGCATTGTGCTGGGTCCTGGCTTACTCCTATCAAACACTGTTTAACATCATCCAGCACTTTGAAGAGAGGGAGGAAGTCTCTGAATGTGATGACCAGATAACACGCGCTGTGGCTGACCCAGAGGACCAACCGACTATGGTATCAGTCGCCCCCGTAGTCAAATCAAAACAATGGAAACGGAAGTCAGCTCGCTTAGTAAGGGAAGAAGCCTCTCCTAAGAAGGAGGGACAAGGGGAAAAGGCAGGCACCTCTAAAGCACGGCCATCACAAGAACAGCAGGAAGAAGAGATGGAAATCGTAAATGAATCAGAAACCACTTGATCCCTATCCCTAAGTGAGTTGCGAGAAATATGAAAGGACTATGGTCGACACCCAGGTGAACACATCCTCACTTGGCTGCTTCGATGCTGGGACACTGGGGCCAGTAGCCAACTATTAGAAGGCAGTGAAGCCAAGCAGCTGGGATCCCTCTCTAGAGAAATGGTAATTGACAAAGGAATTGGGAGAGGGACACAGGTTCTCAGCCTTTGGAGGCGACTCCTGGCAGCTGTGAAAGAAAGGTATCCCCATAAGGAAGACATTGTATATCAAGTCAACAAGTGAGCCACTGTGGATAAAGGTCTCCAGCAAGTGAGGGAATTAGCTGTGCTGGAGATGATTTATAGTGATTTGGACAATGCCCAGACACCTAGAGATCCTGATGAAGTCCAGTGTACAACATCCATGTGGCGTAAATTGGTGCGGAGTGCACCATCATCACATGCCAGTACGCTGGCAATGCTTAATTGGGATGAGGGGATGGGACCAACAGTGTATAATGTGTCCTGCCAACTTAAGAAATATGAAGACAATCTCTCTGCTCGAGTACAGGCCTGTGTCTCGGTTGTGGAGAAACTGTCCGAAAGAGTTGAGCACCTCGCAGAATGAGCATATCCCTCCTCATCCAGAGTGATATCTCAGCCATTAAGAAGCAGTATCTTCCTGCTCAAGAGAGAGAGTACCCAAGACGCACACCACGTGGCGCCTTGTGGTTTTATCTGCGTGACCACGGGGAAGATATGAGGAAGTGGGATGGTGTACCTACTTCAGCCCTAGCTGCTCGGGTACGTGAACTGAAAGGAAAGACAGCAGCAAGAAGAGGGGCTCCTAAGAAAAATGCTGCTCCAGTTTCTGTTGGGCAGTTCTCCAGAGGCAGTAGAAGAGCTGATGTTATTTTTGACCCTGATGAAGGGACCTCTGCTTCTCATGTGCAAGAATTGAGTGGCAGACGCTCCAACCAGGACTAGAGGGGCCCAGCCTCTGGCCAGGTAGAGGAGAGGGATAACCGGATTTATTGGACTGTGTGGATCCGATGGCCTGGCACATCGGAGCCACAAGAATACAAAGCTCTGGTGGACACTGGCACACAATGTACCTTAATGCCGTCAGGCTACCAAGGGACAGAACCCATCTGTATCTCTGGAGTGACAGGGGGATCCCAACAGCTAACTGTATTGGAAGCTGAAGTGAGTCTAACTGGGAATGAGTGGCAAAAGCACCCCATTGTGACTGGCCCAGAGGCTCCATGCATCCTTCACAGAATCACAGAATCACAGAATCACAGAATTTCTAGGTTGGAAGAGACCTCAAGATCATCGAGTCCAACCTCTGACCTAACACTAGCAGTCCCCACTAAACCATATCCCTAAGCTCTACATCTAAACGTCTTTTAAAGACCTCCAGGGATGGTGACTCCACCACTTCCCTGGGCAGCGCGTTCTAATGTCTAACAACCCTTTTGGTAAAGAAGTTCTTCCTAAGATCCAACCTAAAATTCCCCTGGCGCAACTTAAGCCCATTCCCCCTCGTCCTGTCACCAGGCACGTGGGAGAACAGACCAACCCCCACCTCGCTACAGCCTCCTTTGAGGTACCTGTAGAGAGCGATAAGGTCACCCCTGAGCCTCCTTTTCTCCAGGCTGAACAATCCCAGCTCCCTCAGCCGCTCCTCGTAGGACTTGTTCTCCAGGCCCCTCACCAGCTTCGTCGCTCTTCTCTGAACTCGCTCAAGCACCTTGATGTCCTTCTTGTAGCGAGGGGCCCAAAACTGAACACAGTATTCGAGGTGCGGCCTCACCAGAGCCGAGTACATGGGGACGATCACCTCCCTAGCCCTGCTGGTCACGCTGTTTCTTATACAGGCCAGGATGCTGTTGGCCTTCATGGCCACCTGAGCACACTGCTGGCTCATATTCAGCCGACTATCAACCATCACTCCCAGGTCCTTATCTGCCTGGCAGCTCTCCAACCACTCATCTCCCAGCCTGTAGCTCTGCTTGGGGTTATTGCGTCCCAGGTGGAGGACCGGGCACTTGGCCTTGTTGAACTTCATGCAGTTGACCTCAGCCCATCGGTGCAGCCTATCCAGATCCTCCTGCAGAGTCTTCCTACCCTCGAGCAGATCGACACACGCACCTAACTTGGTGTCATCTGCAAACTTACTGAGGGTGCACTCGATCCCCTCATCCAGATCATCGATGAAGATATTAAAGAGGACCGGCCCCAGCACCGAGCCCTGGGGAACGCCACTAGCGACTGGCCTCCAACTGGATTTGACTCCATTTACCACGACTCTTTGGGCCCGGCCATCCAGCCAGTTTCTAACCCAACGAAGCGTGCGCCAGTCCAAGCCAAGTCTATCCTTGGCATAGACTACGTCAGGAGAGGGTACTTCAAGGATCCAAAAGGGTACCGGTGGGCTTTTGGCATAGCTGCTTTGAGCACAGAGAAGTTTAGGCAGCTGTCTACCCTGCCTGGCCTTTCAAAAGACCCTTCCATTGTAGGATTGCTGAAGGTTGAAGAACAGCAGGTACCAATCGCTACCACAACGGTGCACCAACGGCAATATCGCACAAACCGAGACTCCCTGATTCCCATCCATGAGTTGGTTCATCAGCTGGAGAGTCAAGGAGTGATCAGCAAGACTCACTCACCCTTTAACAGTCCCATATGGCCAGTGCAAAAGTCTAATGGTGAGTGGAGACTAACAGTGGACTATCGCGGCCTGAATGAAGTGACGCCACCACTGAGCGCTGCAGTGCCGGAAATGCTAGAACTTCAGTATGAACTAAAGTCAAAGGCAGCCAAGTGGTATGCCACAATTGATATCACTAATGCATTTTTCTCCATCCCTTTGGCAGCAGCATGAAGGCCGCAGTTTGCCTACACTTGGAGGGGCATCCAGTACACCTGGAATTGGCTGCCCCAGGGGTGGAAACACAGCCCTACCATTTGCCATGGACTGATCCAGTCTACACTGGAACAAGGGGGAGCTCCTGAACACCTGCAGTACATTGATGACATCCTCGTGTGGGGCAACACAGCAGAAGAAGTCTTTGAGAAAGGGAAAAAGGTAATCTAAATTCTCCTGAAAGCTGGTTTTGTCATTAAACAAAGTAAGGTTAAGGGACCTGCACAGGAAATTCAGTTCCTGGGGGTAAAATGGCAGGATGGACATCGCCATATTCCAACGGATGTGATCAACAAAATAACGGCAATGTCTCCACCAACTAGCAAAAAAGAAACACTAGCTTTCCTAGGCCTTGTGGGATTCTGGAGAATGCATGTTCCAGGCTATAGTCAGCTTGCGAGTCCTCTATATCGAGTGACTCGAAAGAGAAACTATTTTGAGTGGGGCCCCGAGCAACAACAGGCCTTTGAACAAATCAAACAAGAAATAGCTCGTGCAGTAGCCCTTGGGCCTGTCCGTACTGGACCAGCTGTGCAAAACATACTTTACACTGCAGCTGGGGAGCATGGCCTCACCTGGAACCTCTGGCAGAAAACCCCAGGAGAAACTCGAGGTTGACCTCTGGGGTTCTGGAGCCGGGCCTATCGAGGATCAGAAGCCATTTACACCCCAACTGAAAAGGAAATATTAATGGCTTACGAGGGGGTTCGAGCTGCTTCAGAAGTTGTTGGTACAGAAGCACAGCTCCTCTTGGCACCACGGCTACCTGTGTTACATTGAATGTTCAAAGGGAAAATCCCCACTACACATCATGCGACTGATGCTACGTGGAGTAAGTGGATAGCATTAATCACACAGCGGGCTTGAATGGGAAAACCTAATCGCCCAGGAATCCTGGAAGAGATCATGGACTGGCCAGAAGGCAGAGATTTTGGAGTGCCGACAGAAGAGGTAACCCGTGCTGAAGAGGCACCACCATATAATGAGTTGCCAATAAGACAGAAAGCAGTGTGCGTTGTTCACTGATGGATCCTGCCGTGTGGTAGGGAGCCATCGGAAATGGAAAGCTGCTGTGTGGAGTCCCACACGATGAGTTGTGGAGGCTATGGAAGGGGAAGGCGAGTCAAGTCAGTATGCAGAAGTAAAAGCCATGCAACTAGCTTTGGAGATTGCCGAAATACAACAGTGGCCAGTACTGTATCTCTACACTGACTCATGGATGGTGAAAATGCTCTGTGGGGGTGGCTGCAGCAATGGAAACAGAACAACTGGCAGCGCAGAGGTAAACCTATCTGGGCTGCTACTCTATGGCAAGATATTGCTGCCCGGGTAGAAAACCTGGCTGTAAAGGTACGTCATGTAGATGCCCACATGCCCAAGAATCGTGCCACTGAAGAACATCAGAACAATGAAGAAGTGGATCGAGCTTCGAAAGTAGAAGTAGCTGAGGTGGACCTGGACTGGGGACGTAAGGGAGAGCTGTTTGTAGCTCGATGGGCCCATGAAACATCAGGACATCTGGGGAGGGATGCCACATACAGATGGGCTCGTGATCGAGGGGTGGACCTGACCATTGAGGCCATCACACAGGTTACCCATGAGTGTGAGATCTGTGCTGCAATCAAGAGAGCCATGAAGGTAAAATCTCCCTGGAACAGGGGGAGGTGGCTAGGATTTCGATATGGTGAGGCTTGGCAGATTGACTACATCGGACCTCTCCCACAAACCCGCCAAGGCAAACGGTACATACTCACCATGGTAGAAGCAACAACTGGGTGGCTGGAAACATATGCCGTAAACCATGCCACCGCCCGAAACACTATCTCGGGCCTGGAAAGGCAATTGCTGTGGCGTCATGGTACACCAGAGAGAATTGAATCTGACAATGGAAGTCATTTCCGAAATAATCTTGTCACCTCCTGGGCCAAAAGACATGGTATTGAGTGGGTGTATCACATCCCTTATCACCCACAAGCCTCTGGGAAGGTTGAGAGGTACAATGGACTGTTAAAGACTATGTTAAGAGCATTGGGTGCTGGGACATGGAAACAATGGGACGTAAATCTACCAGAAGCCACTTGGCTAGTTAATAACAGGGGGTCTGACAGCCGTGCTGGTCCTGCCAAAACAAAACCCCTACACACGGTGAAAGGAGCTAAAGTCCCCATACTGCATGTAGGAAAGTGGATGGGGAAGGCGGTGTGGGTTACTCCTGTCTCGGGAAAAGGCAAACCCATTCGTGGGATTGTCTTTGCCCAAGGACCAGGGTATACCTGGTGGGTAATGCAGAAGGATAGGGATATCAGGTGTGTGCCCCAAGGAGATCTGACTTTGGGAGAAAACTAATCTATAATCTAAGTTTTATGTTGTAGGAAGATGCTGCAAGATCAACGACAGGTCAACTTCACAAGGAACTGGGCAAGTGCAACAAGGTCCAGAGATAAGCTGGTGCTGGCGTCCAGGCGTCCAACTCCGCCTGCCCTGAGTGACCACTTCGGCAGATGAAGACTAAATCATCAACAATTCTTATGGACATTTTCCAAGAAAGACCTATAGAATGTAAAGATGTATCTACCTATCAATTTGTTAAAGAACAAGGAACAATGGTGATGAGAATATGCCAAAGTATGGGGGACCTAAGAGTGACACAAATGTTATGGAATTAGGCGTGGAAGTTGTACTGGGTCTGGCTGGGATGTTAACTTTCCCTGCAGCAGCCCATACAGTGCCACGCTCTGCACTTGGAGCTAGAACAGCAGTGGTATCACACCAGTGTTGTGTCTGCTGCTGAGAAGTGCTGGCACAGTATCAGGACTTTCTCTAACCCTCCTGGGGGGTGGGCAAAAAAGTGAGAAAGAAACATCACCAGGGCAGCTGACCTAAACCAACCAAAGAGATATTCCGTACCATATGATGTAATAAAAGGTGGAAAAAGGAGGAAGAGGGGAGGGGTGGGCTTTCATTGCGAAAACGTCTGTCCTCCTCGCGAACACCGGCTACGTGCGTTGAGGCCCTGCTTCAAGGACGTGGTCAAGCATCGCTCATTTGCGGGAAGTAGAGAATAATTTCTTTCCTCTGCACTTCCACATAGCCTTTACTTGTTTTGTTTTTTTGCTGTTCCCTTTCCCCCTCCCTTTCCCCTTTCCCTTTTTCCCTTTAGTTGAATTGTTAATTAATAATATTTCCTTAATATATATATATATATATTTAATTAAATTATCCTTATCTCAACCCGTGAGGTGTTCTTTCCTTTACTTCTTCCCCTCCTCATCTGAGGAGGGGGAGTGAGAGAGCAGTTGTGGTGTTCAGCTGCCCAGTACGGTAAAAGCACCACAGTAGCCCTAGAAGAAGCATGGAGAGTCAGATTGGCGATCACCTCATTGGCAACAGAAGCCAATATTAGCCAATATTAAATGCTTACAAAGCAAGGGAAGTCAAATACAGCCTCTCCCTCCGGACACTGTTTGGACTGGTTCAGCCTAACATAGCTTCTCTTCACTCTCAACAGAGCTGGGTGTGTGTATATGGAAGGATGGATAAAAGGGGAATGACATGAGAGAATAGGGTGAGATGATCTTGAAGAGGGCTCTTCTAAGAGTATTTGGGGTCTTTGGATGGCACGTTGTTGGGTTTAGCACCAGTTAGACGGTGGGCAGTGGCCTGAAGGAGCAGTGCTTCAGGCCTCATGGCTTTCACCAGAAATGAGGGGCAGGTATAATAACAGGAAGTTCCCAAAAGCTGTGGTGGACTAGGAAAATTAAACTGATCACCGTCTCATTTCCTTCTGGTAGAATTACCTGAAAGCTGACTCAAGAAGCTAGAAATGTTCTGATCACTTCTGTCACTGATCAGAGAAGTGATGTCACGTCTCTGATCTTACCTTCAGCTAAAGGGAAAGGAGAGATGCTGCTGAGAATGGTACATTTGTCTTGATCTTCTACTAGTGAAAGGTTTCTCAGGGAAGCTTAGAAACAATTTTGTGAGTTAAAATAGCTCCTATGCAACTCTAACATGATGCTGATGGCCCAGATTGGAGAGTCTTCTCCCACATGTCCAAAAGAGTGCAGAAAAGCTCTGAGGCACCTATTAAAAGCTTTGAAGCTTATGTGGCTTCTAAAAAGAAGTACTGCTCCAGAATATGGCACAGAGTTTTGTGGTAAAGAAATGGCTTCATATATTCACAGTGAAGAAATTGAAAAGTTTTTAAAGCTGCTCTCCCTATACCTCCCTCTCAGGGGGCACAAGGAAGCACATCAGGCCAGTGGGTGTATTCAGGCACTTTCCTCTCAGTAATTTCCATTGAATGCTGGCTTCAGAGCTCAGAGGAAAAACTCTTTATTTGGGTGTCAAGTTTTTCCTTGCATCATGTGCAAAAAGTATTAGTCAAATAACATGTAAGCCTGACTCCTAACCAGAAGATGTGATTATGATTTTATCTACTTTTTCTTCTTTTGTGGTAGCCTATTTTTGTGTGGCCTGAGGGAAGTAGTAAGTAGTTAGCTCTCCACAGAAGCTTGTGATACATCAAAAGTTCCCAGACTGACAGACTGAGCTTCAGTCACATTCCTTTTGGTTTAGTGACAATGACATTTTTTGTTGTTGTTGAGGAGTTTGCTTCACATGATAAGTTGTTAGAGGCTTTCCCTGAACTGTAGAGACAGTCATGTGTGGCCCTGCTGTTTGCCAGGGAGACCCCAGCACCAACTGTGCCATGTAGTTCCACCTCTGGATGATAAGGGAGGGCAACATCCAGACTGTGCCCTCAGCTGGAAAAAGAACAGATACAAAGGCACAACCTGATGTATCAAGAAGTAATAGATGTGCTTGTTTTCAAAGAATACGGGGGTTTTCTAAGTTGCTCAGTGAAGCTAGTCCTTTGACTTTCAGCCACCCTCTTTAACTAGCTTTAACAGACCAGGGAGTTTGCTTACAAACATTTCAACAAAAGCCTTTTCAGTTGTTATGAAATTAACAAATGTGACTACATAGAGCCAACTGTTTTGCAAATGTCTCCCTATACTTTTGCCAGGCTGTTGCTATGTGCAGTCCCTATATACCACCACATATAGTTTCTTGCTTTTAATGGTTTCTTTTCCTTCCATTTGGTTCTGACTCTGCAAATTCACGTTCCAGCTATGTTTAAAAACACCATGATAGGTCCTTCACTTTTAAGGTGAAAAAGAATTTGGTATGAACACAAATTTGGATCCCTAAGCTCTCACAGGTCTCTCTAACCAGTGAAACAGCATAACCATGGTGGTGAGGGAATGTGAAACTTTCCAGTTCCTGAAGGGAGGACATTTTGGAATCAAACATCTTGTGATTATATTTGGACTCTATGCTAAATGTTCTACTAATATTTTCTGTCTTTTCTAACCGAAGTAAAATGCTTGTCTTTTCAGTGGGCATCCTTGAGACCTCCCTAAAGACCCTTAGGGAAGAGAAGCTGGGACATTCAGCTGTTTGTGAGGACACTGTTGATGACATTACTGTCATACTAGAGCACAGGGACTGGTACAGCTCAGAGTCAGAAGTCTGCCAAACCTCTGACCTCCAGGCTGCTCTACCTGACTGGCATCTTATCAGAGATATGTTGCTGCCACCTGAAAACTGTGAGATGGCTCTGAAGTGAAGTGAAAGATACTCAGAACAAGTTTGGCTTTCTCCGTTCTACTCTCATTAGTGTGAGAAACAAAGTTGTGTTTTTGGAACTGGCTGAAACTGGCCCTTATCTAACATGGGGCAGCTGCTGGATTCTTCTCACAGGGACTACCACTGCAGCCCCCCCCCCCCCCCCCCACACACACACTGCTACCAGAACCTTGCCATGTGAACCCAATACACTGAGGCAGCTAGGTCATTACTGGCCTGTAAAGTATTAAGGCTTAAATTAACTAATGAAACCCTAAATGTGATGGGGGTAGAAGGGACTGGGATAACAGTGCCACCTTTTGTGGACACCAAGCTGAGACTAGGGATAGAATGATCACTGGGCAATTATTGTATGCACCCGAGGCAGGGACTAACTTGTTGGGAAATGATTTGACAATGAAATTGGGCATTCAAATATTAAATTGTTAGACTGGAAAAATGGTGTTATTAATGGGATGCTCTCAGACCCTGGGAGCAAAGATATATTTGCCTTTGAGTGAAAAGACCCTGAAATGGGGTGGAAGCAGCAATACAGATGGACAGTTTTACCTCAGGGGTTTACAGGGCCACCAATTTATTTGGGCAAGTTCTAGAACAAATTCTGGAGTAATTCCAATCTCCAAAGGAGGTGTTACTGTTACAATATGTGGATGATCTTTTATTGTCAGGACAGGAGAAAACAGTTGTGAAGGAAGCCACTAACAAGCTATTCAACTTTCTGGGAAAAGAGGGCTTGAAAGTATTGGAAAATAAATTAAAATTTGTAGAAAGAGAAGTCAAGTATTTAGGGCATCTAGTGTCTGAGGGGTGTAATAAATTGTGAATATTTGTTCATTGAGTAAGGAGGGGGAAGTTACACAATAACAAAGGTTGAGACATGTGGTTAAGCGAACAGACTGTGATATCACAGGGTTAAGTAAAATTCCTGATTTGTACAGAGACCTTGTGATCTCATGTTAAAACAAATTCACCGCAGAACAATACCCGAACCTATCAGAATATATCTATAATAAAACCTGTCAGAGACTATGTAACTGGGACTCTGAAACAAGCAAGTAAATAGTTAAGTGTAAAATAATGCTTAGTTAATTAGACAGTAGAATAAATTGTTGTCTGCATACTGAGATTGGAATATATAGTCAAGGTTATCTGTTGGCTGGGGAGGAGGTTGTCTGAGTCTGAAGGATGTGCTGTTGGGGGGGGCCAGGAGGCGAAGGATGTGTGGAGACTGGTTGCAGAGGCTTGCCAGACCATCATGTCCCAGGCAGAAAGAAAAACAAATGGACAACAAGAACATAAACTAGCTCAGGCCGATAAAGAAACTGCAAGCCTGTCAAATCACTACATTCCAGGCCAAAGATGAAAAATACACTGCGAGGAAGACCTACGGCCTTCCTCCCAAAGACCACTGCCCACGTCCCAAAGACCCCTGCCCACAATTCTTGGAAGAATCTGCGCAAGCGCAAAGGACTGATAAGCTAATCAGCATACGAAGCGAGAGAAGGCGGGATTGGGTAATGAATATGTATAGGCATTAATTGAATATTCAGTGTTCTGCTGTACAAATATGAAATAGTTTGTCACTCCAGCGCGCGCCGTGGGTGGAGCTGAGACTCCCCGGCCGCCCAGCGCTGTTTTGCTTGTGTCTGCTTACTTAATTACTCAATTAATAAAGCTTTCTCACTTTATCAAAAAAATCTTGAAATAGTTTGATTCTATGAGAAAGTAACTTATAACAA
>JAACYP010020058.1:0-13891 GCA_011076525.1 Nettapus auritus | reverse complement strand
CACCCACCTCTCCACTCCCCCTCGCGAGGAAGTTGTAGACCGCGATGAGGTCCCCCTCAGCCTTCTCTTCTCTAGGCTAAACAGGCCCAGTGACCTCAGCCGCTCCTCATACGTCATCCCCTCCAGGCTCTTCACCATCTTTGTCGCCCTCCTCTGGACACTCTCCAACAGCTGAATGTCCTTTTTGTACTGTGGTGCCCAGAACTGCACACAGTACTCAAGGTGAGGCCACACCAGCTCAGAGTAGAGTGGGACAATCACTTCCCTTGCCCGACTAGCGATGCCGTGCTTGAGGCACCCCAGGATACGGTTGGCCCTCCTGGCTGCCAGGGCACACTGCTGGTTCATATTCAACTTGCTGTCACCCACAACCCCCAGATCCCTCTCTGTGGGGCTGCACTCCAGCGTCTCGTCACCCTGTCTGTATGTACGGCCAGGGTTGCCTTGTCCCAGGTGCAGGACCCGGCACTTGCTTTTGTTAGACTTCATGTGGTTGGTGATTGCCCAGCTCTCCAACCTGTCCAGATCTGTCTGCAAGGCCTTTCCACCCTCGTCCGAGTCTACGACTCCTCCCACTTTGGTGTCGTTGGCAAATTTGCTCAAAACACCTTCTAGTCCTACATCCAAATCATTTATAAAGACATTGAGGAGGACTGACCCTAAGATAGAGCCTTGAGGGACCCTACTAGAGACCTTCTGCCAGCCTGATGTGGCCCCATTTACCACAACCTTTTGAGCCCTGCCCATCAGCCAATTGCTCACCCATCGTATGATGTTTTTGTTAGCTGTATGCTGGACATTTTGTCCAGTAGGATCCTATGGGAAACTGTGTCAAAAGCTTTGCCGAAGTCCAAAAAGATCACATCAGCTGTTTTCCCTTGGTCGACTAGACAGGTGATCTTGTCATAAAATGAAATCAAATTTGTTAGGCAGGACCTACCCCTCACGAACCCTTGTTGGCTGGGACCAATGACTGCATTGTCCCCCAGGTGCGCTTCAATAGCTTCAAGGATTATCTTCTCCATAATTTTACCAGGCACTGATGTGAGACAGACAGGCCTGTAATTTCTAGGGTCTTCTTTCATACCCTTCTTGAAAATTGGCAGAACATTTGCCAGCTTCCAGTCTATTGGGACCTCTCCAGATTCCCAAGTTCGTTGAAAAATAATTGAGAGAGGTCCTGTGATGACATCAGCCAGCTCTCTAAGCACCCTGGGATGAATCCCAGCCAGACCCATGGACTTGTATGGACCCAGGTGGAGCAGCAAATCCCACACACATTCAGGGTTGGTTGGGAGTTTTTTATTCCCACTGTCAATGTACAGGGCACCCAGGGTCCCGAAGCCCATCATCAGCGTTGAAGACAGAGGCGAAGAAGGCATTAACCGTGTTTGCTTTGCCTACGTCATTGTCTGTGAGTAGGCACCTTCCCCATCAAGCAGCGGACCTATGTTTTCTTTGGTTCTCCTTTTTCTGTTCACATATGTAAAAACAACTCTTTTTTATTGTCTCCCACAGACATGGCCAGCTTCAGCTCTAGTTGGTCTTTGGCCACACGAATTTTCTCCCTACAAACACGAACAGCATCCCTGTATTCCTTCCTCATCGCCCGACCTTCCTTCCAGAAGCCGTACACTTTCTTTTTTTGCCTAAGCTCCTTTCTTTTTTCACCTAACCTAGGCCAGCCTCCTGCCCGCCTGCCTGACTTCCGATATTTTGGAATTGCCTGATCTTGTGCTTTTAGGAAGAAGTGCTTAAAGACTGACCAGCACTGATGGACACCCATGCCTTCAAAAGCAGTTTCCCAGGGGACCTTGCTGACTAGTTCCCTGAGCAGCCTGAAGTCTGCTCTCCCCATATCCAGGGCTGAAGTTTTGGTGGCAGTTTTCCTTCTGTCACCATAAATTCTAAATTCAGCTACTTCATGGTCACTATGACCGAGATGGCCGCCAACTGCCATGTCTCCCACAAGACCCTCTCTGTTCTCCAGTAACAGATCTAGGAGGGCACCATTCCTAGTTGGCTCCCTTAGCACCTGCACCAGGAAGTTATCATCGAGGTGCTTTATGAACCTCCTGGACTTGCTCGTATCAGCCATGTGGTGATCCCAGTCAGTGTCTGGCAGGTTGAAGTCCCCCATAAGGACAAAAGCAGTTGATCTCAAGGCATCTCTCAGTTCTGCAAAGAATAATTCATTGGCGTTGTCATTCTGGCCAGGTGGTCTGTAATAGACTCCCACAACAACATCTCCTTTATTTGTTCATCCCTTAATCCTTACCCAGAGGCTCTCAACTTTGCCATCGCCAACCTGAAGTTCCACGCAGTCCAGCCCATGCTTCACATACATTGTCACCCCACCACCTCACCTACCCTGCCTGTCCCTCCTGAAGAGCCTGTAACCATCTATTTCAGCACACCAGCCACAGGACTCATCCCACCAGGTTTCAGTTATGTCGATGATGTTGTAGCTGTGGGACTGGGCCAAGACTTCTAGCTCATCCATTTTATTCCTCATACTGTATGTGTTTGTGCAGAAGCACTTTAAATGAGCCTCCCAACACGCAGCATCTTGTGGAGCTGACTGAAGGACCTGGCACACAGTTTCTCTGATTCTAGCGCACCATCCCTTAGCTCATCATTGGCATGCCTGGTGTTATCCCCTTCCCCCTTCAGCTCTAGTTTAAAGCCCTGTCTATCAGCCCTGCCACCTCCTGACCAAAAATCCTCACCCTTCTCTGAGAGAGGCGCATCCCATCTGGTGCCAGCAGGCCTGGTGTCACGTAGACCTTCCCATGATCGAAGAACCCAAAGTTCTGCCGGTTACACCAGTCCTGAAGCCACGTGTTAATGTGATGAGCCCGCTTGTCAGCATCAAGCCCCCCTATCGGAAGGACAGAGGCAAACACAACCTGTGCCCCTGATCCTTTAAGTAATTGCCCCAAAGCCCTAAGGTCCTTTTTGATCGCTCTCAGACTTCTCATTGTTACCTCGTCATTACCAGTCTGAAAGACCAGTAGCAGGTAGTAGTCAGTGGGCTGTACCAGGTGTTTGACTTTCTTAGCAAAGTCTTACCCAAGCCCCAGGGAGGCAACAGACTCCCCTGGGGGTTGGGTCAGGTCGGCATATCAGGCCCTCTGTCCCCTTCAGAAGGGAGTCCCCCATAACAATAACCCTTCTTTCTTTTTTGACACACGATGTAGCAATGCAGGGGGTAGGTTGCCTTGCCTTAGGCACCCTCTCCAGCTGGGACATGCTTTCATCTACTTCGTTATTCTGACTATCGTGTTCTAGACCCTCATACCTGTTATATAAGTGTAGATGGGAAGGAGAGGTGGGCAGGGACAGGGCTCGCCTACCACCTCAAACAGGAACCTGCCTCCATTACCCCCTTGGCTTAGGTCCTCTCCTGCTGCCTGCTGCGAAGCGGGAACGTTTGTCTGCTGTGTAGCAGGAGACACTCGTGCTGTGGCAGGCTCGTGAGTCTGTCTCAGAGAGGGTAGAGAAGACCTCCATGAGTCGATTTTCCTCTCCATCTCCCTCATGCTCCTCAGCCTGCTCACCTCCTCCCGAAGCTCCGCTACCTGGCTGAGCAGCTCTTCAATCTGGGCACACCTCCCACAGACATACCCCCCACTGCTGCTGTCGGATACCGACAGCAGACTTGGGCACACCCTGCAGCCCAAGACCTGGACAGCCACATGCTTCCCCAAGCCCTCTGTCTGAGTAGCCACATCGTTGACGGTGGCAGGAGAGGCTGTGAGAGATGCAGAGGCCATGGCTTTCTGCCTGGTTGATGCCATGCGCAGGTTAGAAGTAAGTTAGAAGTACTGAGAGAAAGACCTCAGCGAAGGAGCGCGGAGGAGCCCTCCCTGCTGGCCCTCCCTGCTCGCCCTGCCTGCGCGAACTGCCGCACAAACTGCCGCGCCCCGCCCTTCTGCCGCGCCCCGCCCTGTTTGCCCGTCCTGGTCGCCGCGCTCCCCAGGGGCTGCTTTTGGACGGCCGGGAGGGGGTGCTGCTGGCTCCGCCTACGCCTCGTCAGCGTCCCATATTTGAATGTTTGCACACAATCCTGGACCCTCTTTTTCAAGATTAGATTGAAATATCAAAAAATAAAATAAAAATAAAATAAAATAAAAATAAAATAAAATAAAATAAAATAAAATAAAATAAAATAAAATAAAATAAAATAAAAGTTGACAGAAAATATATAGAGAGAGCCAGTTTACAGTAAAGTAGTTTGGCCTAACCATATGAATGCTCAGAGGGGGATATGATTTAATTCCATAAAACCAATGATAAATGACTGTAAATATGGGAAAAGAATTTAAAGAAACTAATAGATAACAAAAATTGATTTAATAAAAAATATTTTTTACTGAAAATTAAAATAAAGATAATTTTGCCTGAGTTTTGAGATTGCAGAACAACCTCTTGACAGGAACAAAGCAGGAAAAACATGGTTTCAAGGTGGAAAATGGTAGATTTATAAGCAGGCCTGCATGACATGTCTGTATTAAAGGAAACTTGATTGATATTTTCAGATATTCTTTGCAGCTTTTTGTTTTTACAATTAAGATACCTTTATTTATTGCATTTGTGAATTTCCACAACACGTCTAGAAAGTCTGTACATTGTTCACATTTTGTGCATACGAAAGTAAGAACTGAAATAATTCACCAAAATTTTATATAAATACTTGTGCAAAGCAGGTTACTGATCAGTTGTTGAGAGCTCCAGATTAGCACCATACTGCTATGGTACCATTCTTAAGTTTTAAGAAGAAGGGTGGGAATGGAGACGGGAAGGAATAGGAAAAAAAAGGAGGTGGAAGGGAAACAAGGAGGAGAGGGGAGGAGACAGTGTTGCTTTCAGCCATTATAGATTCAGATAAATGTAAGGGCCAATTCTCACATCACAAAAACAAGCTAGCAATAAATAAATAAATAAATAAATAAAGCTCCAGAACTTTATTTTCTGTTAATATGATCTTTTTAATTCTGACTTGTTAAAGGCTTTGTATTGGTGAAATATTTACATTGGTAAATATAAAAATATTTGTATTGGTAAATTCTTTGTATTGGTAAATTCATCCTTGTACTTTTTAACTCCTGAATACAAAATTAGAGGCAGCCACACTCCATTTTCTGGCATCTTCTTCTAGATCATCTTCAGGTGAGATGAAAGTGCAAGTATATTGGTTATGTCAAGGCACTCAGGATTCTGTTCAACAGAATGAAAATAAATCTATGGTACTATGAAATCTGGAATGTCTGCTTTTATACATTTAGTTAGGACTTGGTATAAGACCCTGAGGTGACTCTCCACAGCACTTCAGAATAATAAGACAAGAGTTTTTGTTCTGAACTTTTATTTTCTGGTCCACTTAAGGTTGGGGTAAAGTCTGACCTTCCAATAGCTAGTCATACAGGGTAGCAGCTGTATGGTCTCACTGGCATCTTATGGCTGTGAACTAGAGAAACTTCAGCCATCCAGCTGAGTAAAATATCCCGTCGGATGTCTCCTGGTCCCCTTTGGCATCTGGCAGTTTCAGAAGAAGAAAGAAAAGGAGACAGGATGTTGTGCCGAACCAGCCAGAGGTTTTTTATTAAGCAAGAACAGGGACACATCAAGAGAGATGAGACAGCTGTGAGGATGCCAGCAGCTGCATCTGCTCTCTAAACGAATGATAACATGAAAATGACAGGGCCCTCCAAAGAAGCACAAAATTTGGGAATGTCTGAGTGTTAATGCCTTGGCTATTTTCTTCTTAGATGGGTCAGGGACTTCAAAGCAAAAGAACAGATTTCTTTTATCCCTAAAGGGTTTTTATTTTTAACCAAAATTTTTATGCTATGGATTAGTGTCAGAAATAAATAAAAAAAAATGCAATTTTTTATTGGGTACTGGGAACTCTTTTTGTTGGCCAAGACCTTTTAATGCTTCCATATTTCAACAATAAACAGTCTAGTGAGCTATTTCACTGTGTTGCATATAGACACATGGATACATTGGAGGCATACCTTTATTTTCTTTGGTGTTTTAGTGTCTGTCCATCTCTTTTTCTTTTTAAATTCCAAAGTATCATTAACATTCAACAGCTCCATTAGAAAGTCACAGGCTGTAAGAGCCCATCTGTGCCATGTTAACATTTAAGGAGGAAATAAAAGAATAAAGTGGACAGGTGGAGTAGACAGCAGGAAGCAACACCAGGCACACAGCAGGTAGGGAGTTCAGCAGAGGAAAATGCCAGACATTTAACAGGTAAATGGAGGGGCAGCTGAATTTCTATGCCAGTCCACAGAGAATGTGCTGAGGGAGTAGTGTCTGTCTGAAATAGGAAGGTGTCACGTCTTCAAGAAATAGTGCTTGCTTTCAGTGAGATTATTAACCCTATTAACCCAATTTCTGAATAATCATGACTGCTAAACAACTTGGCTCTTTTCTTGCCTCTAACCTCTTAGTCTCAAGAGCCATATTCTTTCATGCCTATGCTCTGATCTTCAGGGAGCCTGGGGAGAGATACACATGAAGGACAAGATAAGGAAACATGACTAGGCAGAATGATATCCCATAATCAAAGTGAGGAAGCGGTGGCCTGGCTGGGCAAGCAACAGGTACAGGCTAAGACAAGAGACCTAATAAATTAAACAGGGCTGTATGGATCACAGAGACATGGTAGGATAACTCTTGTGCCTGTAGTGCTGCTATGGATGGACTCATTCTTTAGGAAGGACAGGCTGGAATGGATGGGAGGTGGAGCTGCATTCCATATGAGAAAGCAGTGGGAATTTACAGAAAACATGTTCACTTTAGTGGCTATGTCACAGGATCTCTGGATAACTTTGGACAATCCTTTTGAAGTCAGTGGATTTAACTACACAAATACTATTGAGAATTAAAGGTCTAAGGTAATAAATATGTCAAGTGAATAGCAACAAATAACTCATTACAAATGGATGTGTCATCAATAAAATAATATTAGCATGTGGTTTTCTGACAGAAAAGCAACTGGAATCAGCACCATCCAACTTTACATGAACAAATAAACATGGGAAAAATATGATTCAAGTGGTCCAAAACATGTTTCTGATGTGTTTATCTGTCTTAATTGTAAAGGGTCTTCAGGTGTCTTAGTGCTAAAGTTATTGGAAAAATCCAAATCTGAGTTTCTTTTGTTTTAATTGAGGTCAGTCATCTCTATTATACTAAAAGTATATATATATATATATTTAAATACAGATTTTTCATAGGTTTTACATTCTTCCGTGTGGTTGTACAGTACTGGACTGTGACTCAAGCTTGGTCTTTATTTCTGTGCCACTCTTAACATCTAGGAAATGGCAGGCATGATGACTCTAAAACTTGGCAGTGCTGCAGACATGTTCCTGTTGATAGATACATGCCAAGTTTGCTGTCACTTGGCTTCACCCCTGGAAATTGGTGGAAACATAAGAATAAGACACTGCTAATTCATCCTTTTCAGTGGGGGCAACATTATTTGTCACGTTGCCACTTGGCTGTTCTTGTGCTTTGGCATGCAATCTCCAACTCAGTGTTTGAAATGCATCATGATGGTTGTGTGGTCTAGAGTTCTGCTAGCAGCTGCTGATCGCTGGCTACTGAAGCAGGGTACCAAGGAGGAGGACAAGAGTTGGAAGGCTGTCATCTGACAAATTACTGCAAGGGAAAAAGCATAGCCATATTAAGTTCAACTTGAGAGACTCTACAGATAATCCTAGAAAGGAAATCAGAAATGTATGAGTAACACAAACAGTGTATTTCTTGCAGGTGCTCACCATCTGCAGTTATATTGAAAAAATAAATAATAATATAATAAAAAATAATAAAATTGTGCACTTAAGTTTTTACATTTTTAATATCTTCACAAGAAAAACTCAGTATTGTATCTGCCTGAGAAAGCAGCAGAGCACTTTCTGAAACTGCACTTTCTCCCCTTCTAATATGTTTTTCTGACAGTGGAACATAGCAATGTCTGTATATTATTTTCTGTTTTTCCTAATATTGCTATCAATGTATGGACCTAAATAATTCAAAATTTATTATGGCAAATCTTATCTTTTTTTTTTTTTTTTTTTTTTTTTTTTTTTTTTTTTTTTTTCTTCTTCAGAAACAGCTTTTGGATTTGTCTATTATATGGCAAAATTGTAATTTTTGAAAATAATCATCCATAGTTGTACAGAGAAATAAATGTAAAGAAAATGATCTGCAACTGGAATTCACTTAAATGTGATATAAAACAAGATAAATATATTCAAAGTAAGAAGTATATTATTACAAGTTTTATTTTTATATAAATATAGAAATATCAGATAACATCTATTTTTTTTTCAAGACAAGGGGTTGAAGTATGAGACCAATTTTATGGGTTTTGGTGGTGTCCAGTGGGCTGTCCTGAATGTCTGAAATGTAACCTCTCACATAATTTATGGATAAGTGTTAAAGTTATCCAAAATATTTTTTCTGAGATATTGTCTGTGGAAGATATGTTAACCCTAATTTGGAGGCGAGGCAAGGGGAAGATTCCTTGGTCTCACTGGGAAAGTTCTACTTTGTATCAGTGTATTTTTGTCAGTGTTGGTTTCAACTTGTTAACTAAGATTCATCCCACTTTATTGTTCGCTTTTAATTGCAGTGCCTACATTAGAAAACTACTAAACTTATGGGAAAATGTAGACCGCAACAGAGGTTTCAGATGCATTTTTTCTCCACAGGAAATGTATAAATAGCACAGGGTGATTAGCTGTGATTTAAGAAGTTCCATTCGGTATCTAAGCTAATAAGCATGAATCTGTGCCTGGAAGAGTGCATATCTCATATAGTATTCATACCTCATGGTGACTGATTCAGAGAACACTGATATCCACCTTTTCCCTAGTTAGATTCCAAACTTACATTGAATTTATGTGAACACTATTACTTAATATCTTTCTCAAACTCTCATTTTCAATCTGAAAATAATGAATTCAACTGAGCAATTTGTGTGCTTAAAGTGGCATGGATTTACATACTTCTTAAACAGTATCTACTGTTTGGAGAAAAAAGTTTTACAAGTGTAGGTTCTTCCCTTTTCTGTAGGCTTTGTAAAATATCAATAAAAATAATAAACATGGGAAAAAAAATCCCAGTTTCTTTGTTAATGTAGTCAACTTATAATGGGACACAGAAATTATTCAAGTGTTCATTGCTTAACCTCATGGTATGCCTCTTCTTCTGAGAACAACCAACTAAATTTGGCAGAAAAAAAACACTGTTCCAATGCCTTTTAACGCTACCAGCTACAGTAGCAGCACTTAATTGCAATTAGATGTTACTTTCAGCTCCAAAGTTGAAAGGAGTTTGCATACCTTTGAAGAAAAACATACTGCTCAAGTAGGTCTATATTTGATTTTTCATACAACAGAAAGTTTGCAAAGACAGACAGATAGACAAACTGATTTATTAACTAACAAACAGACTCAGGTTATTCAAAGTCAGATCTTATTTCCCCATTCTTCTCTAGTGGTGATTTTTTTTTCTTCTCCTTCGTTGTCCTTGTACAGGCGTTTTCTGCTAGAGATATGACATGGAGAACAGTCAAAGTATGTGTATATGAAAATACAGATAGTACATAAGAATATAATAAAAAACTGAAACAGCATCCCCAAGCTATTCCTCACAACAGTTTTAAAAAAATTCAGATAGAGACTGAACATCCAAATCTGAAGTTGAAAACTCATGAGCTTTCTTTTATGTTTATTGTTTGTCTTACATACTCTTCCCTATATATTAGTCCTGTTTTCAATGTCTGGAGAGATTACTAGTGGCTAGGTCTCCAGGCAACACTCTGGAATACTCTGGATATCATATAAATTGTATGTCATGTTTTGTCATTCCCATTTTGATGTCTCAGACTTCATAGGTCATTTTAGTAGATGGCATTGTTCAGGCAACATAATCTTGCCTTTAATATACTTCAGAGTTAACACTTTGCTATCATGTAATTGGAAAAGTAAAAGCAACAATTTAACTGTATCTATAATGCTAGCAAAAAAAAAATAAAAATAAAAATAAAAAAATGCTATATCCTTCATAACTGGTTTGGCGTGTGACCTGGGAATAACCGCTGAAATGTCATTGGTCTTTTTTTGCCCACAAAAAGGAAATGAGAGAGTGTGTTTCATGTCAAAGGACACAGATTGGTAGAGAATGATGTGATAATATTTATGCCATAGTGATCTCAGTACATTTGGCTTTCATCAGAAGAACAGTTTGTGTTTCAGATTTGATAGACATTGTTATCAGATGCCAATTTGTCTTTCAGTCTCAACAATGGGATTGAGAGTGTATTTTACTTGCTTGTTGCCTTTTTTGACTTATGCTGCTTTTAAATAGGAATTTTCTTAAAGGAGATAAATTTTCGTTATGCCTTTGCAGTAGATAAAAACTCCGACTTATTCGAGGTCTCGGCTGTGTACAGAAAATAGAGCACACGTTCCTTCCACTTAACGTCATATGCCAAACCCAAAGTGTATTTTATTCCAGGTTCCTTATGCCATTCCTTTGGATCCTTAATGGGTCAAATCAGCTTCTTGAAGTCTTTCCATCAGACACCTTCAGAGGTAGCTGGTGCTCCATATAAACTACAAACTCCAGATCTGAATTGTACAAGGGTTTACTTACGTATTACCCAAAATCATTACTATTTCATCTGTGCTGTTAACAGTAGTGAAATATTTTGAGCACTAAATTCAAGCACACAGCCATGTAGTGCTCTCTGCCCAAAAGTTAATTCTAAACTGGCTAGAAATAAAATAAAAAATAAAAACAAAAAATAAAAATGATAAATAAATAGAAACACAGTCCATATGATTAAAGCAAATTTTCACAGAAATTCAGCTTTGTACAAGGCTGGAGGCTCTGCTCCTTGTGCAAACCTGGTGTAGATAAGAAATCCTGAAAATATGGTCTCCAAGGCTTTGTTAAAAAGCCAGTGTTAACAAGGGAAATGTAGCATGATTTCCCTAGATTTACATCTGCAGTCTGATGAATTTCAGTTCCTGCAGCCTTGAAATCTAGTAGCACACCAACCCATTTTTGTCATGTGCATTTACTCCAGACCTTGAGATGGATAGAATATCTAACTCTTGATCTCAGGGTATCTTACTTGAGGAGCAAACAGCTAATGAAATGTATTTATTTATTTATTTGGAACCTGAAATGTTATTAACTAATGATATCTGTATTTTAACTTGCACAAAACTCACAAGATTCTTCAAGTAGCATAGTACAGAGCACATAGATCACTGCTTTTTCCTTATACAGACCTTCACTGAATTGAATTATTAAGTACTGTTGATGTGTTGTACAGATGTTTGCTTTATTTCTTACTCCATATTTTCTCATTACATTTTCCTGTGTTTTATTTATGACAGTCCTATGTATATAAAATCTGTACTCTGAAGTTCACATTACAATGACAGAATCGGCATTCCTGGAAAAATTCACAGGAATGATTCACAAGTGATTCACTCTCAACAATGCCCTTTTCTCCTCTGAAGTGAGTCCTTGGCATCCTGCATTTGCTTAGAGAAGCACTGACTACTTAAATCTTAACCTTGCATTTTTTTAGGTCTGTCTGACTAGAAGCGTGTAAATGGCTGTATAAGCAATTTAAAAGCCTGAATGCTGAAACATACTCCAGCCTACTATTTACCCCTGCTATTTATAAACATCATATATCAAGACAGCTGTGCAGTAGTTCATGTGTATATGTGTTCATACCATGCATTTTAGGCTATACACAGCATTTGTCCAAGCAACTCAAAATATGTTAGATATTGGCTTGCTCCTGCTCTAATTAAGCAAACAAAATGACAGCACAGTGCAGACAGGGTATTATTTACTAGCATGCTGAACACTTGCAAGTATTTTGTCTTCAAGACAGAGCTCAATGTAATAACAGCATACTATCTGGGCAGCACACTGCTGGGGGTATGAGAAAGTCATGAAATGCCTCTCCATAATGCACCATCATGTCTGCAAAGCTTAGCAGCATTTGTGGAGGAACTTGGATGGGTCTAGAGACCCATATAGAAAAAGGGGCCAAGTGTTTCAGACAACATGGGAACAGCAAACCATTGCTCCAGAACCCTCAGACCTGCCTTTCCAGCTCTGTCACTCTTCTCCCCTCTCCTGGGCTTTCCTGAGAACCAGGCCCTGGACACTGTGGGAGAGAAGTCTGGATTTTCTGCTGAGATGTTTTTAATTGACTGAATGTCATAGTCAGAGGAGGTTTACTATAGAAGACTGTTGAATTATATTCTGTCTCTGACTATATTGCTACATTTTTGACAGCTCTTACAGTTTTTACTTCTCTGTTCACAAAACAAGTATAACGATATAACTTGTCCATGTCACACAATGCTTTGGAGAAGGGAGAGGAGGAAGAGGAACAACGACAGGTGCAGGAAAGTGGCCACTACAGCTCCTGTGTAGTTCAACCTATGGGTACATCACTGTATCCAAAAGCAAATTTGTGACATGGGCTCCAGGTCCATCTGAATCACTCACAGCTAGTGAAAGGGAGATAATAAAAATAATAACAACAAAAAATAAATAAACAGATGCAGATGCTGAGGTTGCCTTAGGAAATGTTTGAGTCTTTTCCATCCCTGTTCTACAATACCATGTTGTGATCCCAATGATTCCACCTTCATATCTGACTTCTGAACCATCCCTCAAGTTCCCTTTCCTTTGATGGTATATAACTAACTGTCTTACATCTGCGGACTGTATTAGGATGGTGGTGTGTACCCTGTCATATCAGCAGATAGCAGGAACACAGGATAATTCAGGCTGGTAGAGATGTCAGGAGATCATGTAGTCCAATGTCTTGCTCAAGGTAAAGTCAGTTATGAGGTCAAACCAGGTTATGCAGGGCTTTCACAGGAAGACTGAATTTTATTGGAAATCATAAATGTGTCCAACTAATAAAATATTATAATACAAGTATCCAAGGCTATTATTCTATCTCTGTCAGCTGCCTGAGCTGTTGGTGCCATGGTTGCAAAACTTTGTTACCTTTATTGAGTGCTTTTCCCTCATTTATGTCTCTTATCTAATTTGTGAGTAAGACCACTGGAAGGAAATAATAGCCATGATAATCCTGCAACCCGATGTATATAATCTGTCATCTCAAATATTTTATTTAAGAAATAAATAAATACATACATACACACAATAAATCCAATCTTCCACATAACTGGAAGAAGTGTGCTAATTTTTATTTTTCCAAGTTCATTGTTTGTTTTTCAGTAAAGCCTTCACTGGTTTAAAGTCTGGATGGAATATATTCAATATCAGGACTTCTGTGTGATCCAGAACTATTTTAGCTTTCCACCATTCTGGGGACCTGGATATGCAGAGACAAGGTACAACTAAGAACTCGATGAACTAATGTTCTTTTGCGATAACTTGCTAAATGTAGCTGCTTTTCAGTAACATCCGTGCGTCCAGTTCAAGCACAGTTTTGCGATTAGATGAGATCAAAAAATGTAACCCAGAAGTCTGCAAAAATAAAAAAGCAGATAAAAAATGTAAGTTAAGGGACAAAGTTAAAGGCTCGGTGTCTCTTTTGTTAATGGGGGATGAGAAACATTGAATTCAATTTTTTCTCTTCTCTTCTCTTCTCTTCTCTTCTCTTCTCTTCTCTTCTCTTCTCTTCTCTTCTGTTCTCTTGTCTTCTCTTCTCTTCTCTTCTCTTCTCTTCTCTTCTCTTCTCTTCTCTTCTCTTCTCTTCTCTTCTCTTCTCTTCTCTTCTCTTCTCTTCTCTTCTCTTCTCTTCTCTTCTCTTCTCTTCTCTTCTCTTCTCTTCTCTTCTCTTCTCTTCTCC
>MU016637.1:5758-17647 GCA_011076525.1 Nettapus auritus | reverse complement strand
AGAAAACAATTGGGAAAAAGGAGTTATCTGAAAAGTTTGCTGCTCCAACTTCCAGTAGGCAGTCCTTTAAACACAGAAACGAAGATTCTGACCAGGACTAGAGGAGCCCTGCCTCCAGCTAGGGGGAGGAAAGGGATAATCAAGTTTATTGGACTGTGTGGATTCGATGGCCTGGCACGTCAGATGCACAGAAGTATAAAGCTTTAGTAGACACTGGTGCACAATGTACTCTAATGCCATCAATCTATAAAGGAACAGAACCCATCTGTGTCTCTGGAGTGACAGGAGGATCCCAACAGCTAACTGTATTGGAAGCTGAAGTGAGTCTAACTGGGAATGAGTGGCAAAAGCATCCCATTGTGACTGGCCCAGAGGCTCCGTGCATCCTCGGCATAGACTACCTCAAGAGAGGGTACTTCAAGGATCCAAAAGGGTACCGGTGGGCTTTTGGCATAGCTGCCTTAGAGACAGAGGGCACTAAACAGCTGTCCACCTTGCCTGGTCTCTCAGAGGATCCTTCTGTGGTGGGGCTGCTGAGGGTCGAAGAACAGCAAGTGTCAATCGCTACCACAACTGTGCACCGGCGACAATATCGCACCAATCGAGACTCCCTGATTCCCATTCATAAGTTAATTCGTCAGCTGGAGAGCCAAGGAGTGATCAGCAAGACTCATTCACCTTTTAATAGTCCCATATGGCCAGTGCGAAAGTCTAACGGTGAGTGGAGACTAACAGTGGACTATCGTGGCCTGAATGAAGTGAAGCCACCACTGAGTGCTGCAGTGTCGGACATGCTAGAACTCCAGTATGAACTGGAATCAAAGGCAGCCAAGTGGTATGCCACAACTGATATCGCTAATGCATTTTTCTCCATCCCTCTAGCAGCAGAGTGCAGGCCACAGTTTGCTTTCACTTGGAGGGGTGTCCAGTACACCTGGAATCGACTGCCCCAGGGGTGGAAACACAGCCCTACCATTTGCCATGGACTGATCCAGTCTGCACTGGGGCAGGGGGAAGCCCCTGGACACCTGCAGTACATTGATGACATCATTGTGTGGGGTGATACAGCAGAAGAAGTTTTTGAGAAAAGGAAGAAAATAGTCCAAATCCTTCTGAAGGCCGGTTTTGCCATAAAACAAAATAAAGTTAAAGGACCTGCATGAGAGATCCAGTTTTTAGGAATAAAATGGCAGGATGGACGTCATCAAATCCCAATGGATGTGATCAACAAAATAACAGCTATGTCTCCACCAACTAGCAAAAAAGAAACACAAACTTTCCTAGCTGTTGTGGGGTTTTGGAGAATGCACATTCCCAATTACAGTCTGATTGTAAACCCGCTCTACCAAGTAACCCATAAGAAGAACGATTTTGAATGGGGCCCTGAGCAACGACAAGCCTTTGAACAAATTAAGCAGGAAGTAGTTCATGCAGTAGCCCTTGGGCCAGTCCGAACAGGACCAGATGTAAGGAATGTGCTCTACACCGCAGCCAGGGAGAATGGCCCTACCTGGAGCCTCTGGCAGAAGGAACCTGGGGAAACTCGAGGTCGACCCCTAGGGTTTTGGATTCGGGGATACAGAGGATCTGAGGCCCTCTGCACTCCAACCGAAAAGGAAATATTGGCAGTGTATGAAGGAGTTCAATCTGCTTCAGAAGTGGTCGGTACTGAAGCGCAGCTCCTCCTGGCACCCCGACTGCCAGTACTGGGCTGGATGTTCAAAGGAAGGGTCCCCTATACAGATGCAACTGATGCTACATGGAGCAAGTGGGTTGCACTGATTACTCAGCGGGCTCGAATGGGAAACCCCAGTCACCCAGGAATCTTGGAAGTTATTATGGACTGGCCAGAAGGCAAATACTTTGGGACATCACCAGAGGAGGAAGTGGTCCGTGCTGAAGAAGCCCCACTGTACAACAAGCTACCAGAAGATGAGAAGAGATACGCTTTGTTCACTGATGGGTCCTGTCGTATTGTGGGAAAACATCGGAGATGGAAGGCTGCTGTATGGAGTTCTACACGACGAGTTGCAGAAGCTACTGAGGGAGAAGGTGAATTGGGCCAGTTTGCGGAAGTGAAAGCCATCCAACTGGCTTTAGATATTGCTGAACGGGAAAAATGGCCAGTTCTCTATCTCTATACTGATTCATGGATGGTAGCAAATGCCCTGTGCGGGTGGTTACAACAATGGAGGCAGAACAATTGGCAGCGCAGAGGCAAACCCATCTGGGCTGCGGCATTGTGGCAAGATATTGCTGCCCAGGTAGAGAACCTAGTTGTAAAGGTACGCCATGTAGATGCTCATGTGCCCAAGAATCAGGCTACTGAAGAACATCAAATCAACCAGCAGGTGGATCAGGCTGCTAAGATCGAAGTGGCTCAGGTGGACCTGGACTGGCAATATAAAGGTGAATTATCTATAGCCCAATGGGCCCATGACACCTCAGGCCATCATGGCAGAGATGCAACATACAGATGGGCTCGTGATCGAGGGGTGGACCTGACCATGGATGCTATAGCACAGGTTATTCATGATTGTGAAACATGTGCCGCAATCAAGCAAGCCAAACTATCAAAGCCTCTTTGGTATGGAGGACGATGGCTGAAATATAAATATGGAGAGGCCTGGCAGATTGGTTACATCACACTCCCTCAAACCAGCAACGGCAAGCGCCATGTACTTACAATGGTGGAAGCAACCACCAGATGGTTGGAAACATATCCTGTGCCCCATACCACTGCTTGGAACACTATCCTGGGCCTTCAAAAACAAGTCCTATGTTGACATGGCACCCCAGAAAGAATTGAGTCAGACAATGGGACTCATTTCCGAAACAACCTTATAGACACTTGGGCCAAAGAACATGGTATTGAGTGGGTGTATCACATTCCTTATCATGCACCAGCCTCCGGGAAAGTTGAGCGATATAATGGACTGTTAAAGACTACACTGAAAGCAATGGGTTCTGGGACATTCAAAAATTGGGACACACGTTTGGCAAAGGCCACCTGGTTAGTCAATACTAGGGGATCTGCTAACTGAGCTGGACCTGCCCAATCAAACCCGTTACGTACTGTAGAAGGGGATAAAGTTCCTGTAGTGCATATAAGAAACATGCTGGGAAAGACAGTCTGGGCTACTCCTGCCTCAGGAAAAGGCAAACCCATTTGCGGGATTGCTTTTGCTCAGGGACCTGGATGCACTTGGTGGGTAATGCAAAAGAATGGGGAGGTCCGATGTGTACCTCAAGGGGATTTAATACTGAGTGAGAATAGCCCATGAGCTGAATTGTATTATATTAATTATTGTGTAATAGTGTATGTCATCACGACCATGATTGCTATATACCATAGATGTAACTGGTGATTAATTAGAATGTATTGAAAAGAGTATAACCTCAGCATGACATAAATGGTATGGAATAAGGAGTGGATATATGTCCTGGTTTCAGTTAGGACAGGGTTAATTTTCCTCCTAGTAGCTGGTAGGGTGCTGTGTTTTGGATTAGGATGAGAGGCTTTTGACACCGTTTCCCACAGCATTCTCCTCAGGAAACTGGCTGCTCTTGGTTTGGACTGGCGCACGCTTCGTTGGGTTAGAAACTGGCTGGATGGCCGGGCCCAAAGAGTCGTGGTAAATGGAGTCAAATCCAGTTGGAGGCCGGTCGCTAGTGGCGTTCCCCAGGGCTCGGTGCTGGGGCTGGTCCTCTTTAATATCTTCATCAATGATCTGGATGAGGGGATCGAGTGCACCCTCAGTAAGTTTGCAGATGACACCAAACTAGGTGCGTGTGTCGATCTGCTCGAGGGTAGGAAGACTCTGCAGGAACATCTGGATAGGCTGGACCGATGGGCTGAGGTCAACTGCATGAAGTTCAACAAGGCCAAGTGCCGGGTCCTCCACCTGGGACGCAATAACCCCAAGCAGAGCTACAGGCTGGGAGATGAGTGGTTGGAGAGCTGCCTGTCAGAGAAGGACCTGGGAGTGATGGTTGATAGTCGGCTGAATATGAGCCAGCAGTGTGCTCAGGTGGCCATGAAGGCCAACAGCATCCTAGCCTGTATAAGAAGCAGTGTGACCAGCAGGGCTAGGGAGGTGATCGTCCCCCTGTACTCGGCTCTGGTGAGGCCGTACCTCGAATACTGTGTTCAGTTTTGGGCCCCTCGCTACAAGAAGGACATCGAGGTGCTTGAGCGAGTTCAGAGAAGAGCGACGAAGCTGGTGAGGGGTCTGGAGAACAAGCCCTATGAGGAGCGGCTGAGGGAGCTGGGATTGTTCAGCCTGGAGAAAAGGAGGCTCAGGTGTGACCTTATCGCTCTCTACAGGTACCTCAAAGGAGGCTGTAGCGAGGTGGGGGTTGGTCTGTTCTCCCACGTGCCTGGTGACAGGACGAGGGGGAATGGGCTGAAGTTGCGCCAGGGGAATTTTAGGTTGTATCTTAGGAAGAACTTCTTTACCGAAAGGGTTGTTAGACATTGGAACGCGCTGCCCAGGGAAGCGGTGGAGTCACCATCCCTGGAGGTCTTTAAAAGACGTTTAGATGTAGAGCTTAGGGATATGGTTTAGTGGGGACTGTTAGTGTTAGGTCAGAGGTTGGACTCGATGATCTTGAGGTCTCTTCCAACCTAGAAATTCTGTGATTCTGTGATTCTGTGATTCTGTGAGAAGAGTGCTGATAACATGCCGATGTTTTAATTGTTGTAGATCAGTGCTTGTACCAAGACAAGGACTTTTCAGCTCCTCGCTCTGTCCTGCCAGCAGGCAGGCTGGGGGTGCAGCAAGAGCTGGGAGGGGACAGACCCAGGACGGCTGACCCAAACTGGCCAAAGGAGTATTCCGTACCATCTGATGTCATGCTAAACAATATATAGGGATGGCTATCTGGGTTGGGGAGCCAGCTGCTCAGGGATAGACTGGGCATCGATCAGCGGGTGGTGAGCAATTGCATTGTGCATCATTTGTTTCATACACACTATTATTATTATTATTAGTAGTAGTAGTAGTAGTAGTAGTAGTATTGTTTTCTATCTTAATAAACTGTCTTTATTTCAACTCTCGCTTCACTTTTCCATTTCTCTCCCCCATCCCAGAGAGGGAGGGGGGAGGGTGAGCGAACAGCTGTGTGGTGTTTAGCTGTCATCCAGGTTAAACCACAACAAAGGCTCATTAATTAATATCCTGGTTAAATTTCAGAGTTGAACTAAGTAGTTGGGGAAAAGTCTTAGTAGCTGGGGAAAAAGAGGAGCAGACTGGAAGAGGGCTTGCATACTGCTCATCTAGAACTAGATGACCTGCATATTGGTATTTTAAAGTGAATAGTTTAAAATATAACATACGTGCCTAAGTGCCTTTATGAGTTAGGGTCTCAACTGAGAGAGATTAATGGGAAACCAGTTTCCTGAAGTGTTTGAACTACAGAGAAAAGAGGAGTTCTGCTGAAGATGTTTGCATGGACTTCTACGGCAATCCTAAATTTGTAACAAACAATTGTTCTAAAACTTAAGGATTGCATCTGGAAAAGAACACTTAAGGAACTTATCTACGGCATCATCCTGTTTAAAGTTACGTTTATTGTGTCCAGAGAATGAAATACTGAACAGCAGGTATATTATTTTTTTAAAAGGGATATAAAACAATAGCACAGCACTGCCTGATTATATTACAGTATCTATCTTCTCATGTATCAGCAAAAACTAGCACTGAAGTATACCTAATTATCATATTTACAGTGGTACAGGTAGTAAAACAGTTATGTTTTGCATTGCTCAGGATGTTCAGAGCTGAAATAGATAAACTATGTGGGAGATTAGTAATAGGTAATTATTCTCTACTTACATATTCAGCTTCATATTTCTAAATTAAGGTAAGTGGAAAAAGCTTATAAAATATTCAGGGCTCTTTTATCTTTCCTCCTCCCTCTTATTAGAAACTGTGCATGAATTTGCATAGAATAAACTAAGCCCATAAATCATAGCAGAAACTGCAAGAATGCTCTTTGTAAGTTATAATTTAAGGTTAACTGTAGCACATTTTGCTTACTGTATTATTAATGACTTCAGTTCACTCATGACAAGATTACATATTAAAAATTGTTGGTAGACAAAACTCCAGTTCATAATCAATTTGCTTCCTAACCTTAGAAAGCCTCTCACCATGTTCTCATACTTCCAAAGAGGAGACCATCAGGAAGAAAGTTTAGCAAGCAAAATGTTTTGTTGGCTGTACTCATAGTTGCTTTGCCACATTTCTTTAGGTGTAAGACCTTGCATGGAGTTTGTACTGTGTCAACATGCCATGTGGCAAGCTTGGAAAGTTGATCTGTTCCCTTCTGTGTTCTAGGATTTATAGCTATACCCCTACAAGACAGAATGACAGAATGGCAGCACAAACACCTGGAGAACCTCAGAATTCTGTCATATGCAGTATTCTGTGATACCTGCAGAATATCTGCATGATTCTCTGTGCCAGATAATGCAAAGCATTGAATTATAACATGGCTATGGAGAAATACTATCTTTGTATGACTCTAAGTCCTGTATATGTTGGTATACTGCCAATGTTAAAGGCGATCTAAATTTTGTGGGTTCCAAGATTCCCATAGGAGTCTGGGACTCCTTCCCAATCTGCTACAGCCCCACTGCTATGGTTCCCAGACCCTGGATTCAGTCAATAGCAAGGCTGAGAATGAATCCTTGGCACACATTCTACAGATTTAATGAAACACTAACCGATCAACATGAATATAGAAAGAGAACCTTCACAGGCACCACATATACACAAATGCCACTCACTCTCACAAACACAAATAACACAAATGGCTTGATCCTTTTTGGGTTTCCTGGCTAGTCAGGCTCAGTGCTTGCCATCAGCTATCAAGGCTTTGAGTGATCCCTTCAATGTCCCATCAATCAGTGACCCGAGTTGTATTCTTGGAACTGTCTCCTTTAACTCATGTTAGGATTTCTGTGTCTGGGTCTGAGTGCTCAATGTTACTTTTGTTGTTCGTCATGCTAATCTTTTATGCTAGCCAGATATTAACTAGATTTTCTCAAAAACCACATATCTATGTACTCTCACACTACGTTCTGTTCTATCGGCTAAAGGAAATCACTTGTACCTAGGCAATAATAATTTCCACTCCAGGCTATCCAACTGCTATCCAACCCTTATATGTTGTGCTGAAATCCTGGGCCTTTTATGTTCAATGCTTGAAGATAATTAATTATTGTTAGACATTCAGAAGACTTGGACCACCAGCTAAACATAAATCTAAGTCCAATGTCTATGTAACAGTGTGATTTTCCTTTCTGCATATTGTGAATAGTGTTAAAGGAAAAACTGATTCTTTTACATTACTTTGATTTGGTAGTTTGGTGCATCATAACAGGTTCTTCTTGCCTTTCATCAGCTAGTTGCTTTGTTGACAATTGATGATACACTGAGCTAGAAATTTTGTTCTAAATATCTTGAATTTGACTTTCAGGTAGGCAAAGTCCTAGGACATAGTCTTCCAAGATAGCAGGCTATCAGTTATACTGAAATAAAAATAATAATAATAATACAATGAATACAGACAATAAATAAATAAATTAGTGTTAGTGTTAGTGTTATTTTGCACTAACTTTCACATAAAAAAAAACCTTTGCTATAGCATAAGTATTGCTTTTTTTTTTTTTACTATGCCTTTCTATGCAACCTGTTTACACTTTACTGAGACTTAATTCTTTCAGTCATGAAAGTAGTCCTTTGATACTCCCTAGAACAATTGCTTCTAGTCATCGATTAAAACATCAATTTCTCCTCTGAATTTCACAGAAACTAACAACTTCATTAATGGGGTGGAAGGGGGAGAACAACATGACACATTTCTCATATTTTTCATTGTCCTTTTGGAGATACTTCCACAACCGAATGTATGGTAGCATTTTATGTCCTTCCACCTAAGGCTTTTGCTTACTAACTGTACTTCAAATATAACAATGGAAGGTTATCTTCTTTGCAAAAGACATACTCTAATAATGATTTACTTGACATTATCGTATCAAGATTATTTGTTAAATCCTTATTTATTTATTTATTTATTTATTTATTTATTTATTTATTTATTTTAGGAAAAGTAGATATCCAGAAATAGTTCTAAAATCAAACCAAACCAAACCTGTCCAATTTGAGAAATGAATGAGTGTTTAATTTTTTTTTCCCCTTAATTTAGTCCTCTTTTTCACTTTTTATAAGGAACAGTTAGTATTCAGATAAAATTTGTTGGTTTGACACTTTTTTGAAAATAAATGTTTCAAGTGTCCCATCTTGATGTTGCCAAACTAAAACATTCTTTGTTCCAGAAAAGAAATTGCTTTTATTCAAATATTAAGTGAAGTACTATAGAAAAGAACTGAAGGTCAAGACAAAGCATTAATGTTTAAATAGTTTGATAGACACAAGACTTTTTTGTCTGCACATTTTAAATTAGAGAAAGAGCTGAGCTCTCAAAATGCTGACTTCTTAGTCTTAGTCAAAATAGGAAATGTTTCAATATTTTTCCTTTTTATAGGATACAAAAATATATATTTATATATATTAATTATTCCTTCTTTTTCCAGGCTATTCTTTCTTTCTGAAAATGTTTGTATATTTTGATTGCTTCAGTTTCTCAACATCTTCAATCATATGTTCCTGCAATGTTCCCTTACTGAAGTAAGGGAAACATAAAGTAACCTATCCAAGTCAGGTGCCTTCAAAATTCTTATTCCTTTAGAGTCAACATAGGATTATGGGTCATACACTGTAGTCTCAATAAAATAAATATATAAATGAAAGCTTTCATCAATTACACGGAAGAAAAAATATAACCTCCCTCTAAAATAAAAATCATCACTGACCTGAAGACAAGTTTGTTTAATGTTTGTAACACAGAAAACGGACATCAAAGAACCAATTACATTGCAAGCAGATTGGAAATTGTAATATCTTTAATGTCTACATTTCAGGGGGGGAGCTGGCTTAGTGAATAAGATGTGTCCTTCATACTACATAAATAGAGCTGCAAGACTTTTTTTTTTTTTTTTTTCAGAAGACAGATTTATTTTACTGCTGTGTGCTTGGGTTACTTAATAAGACACCATATTTTTATATGGATTTTTTTTTTTTTTTCACACCAAAAGAATGATGGAAAGAGATATTCAATAGCATTCTGATGGTAAATCATCATAGCACTTGCAAGGTGACACACTGTTCTACTTGTTCTTGATTAGTCCTTGTTGTATCTCACATTAATGGTAACCTCTTCTGCAATCACCACTCTGTAAAGTCAAGCCAGGTAGAGAATCTTTCATATTACTCATTAGAATAAGCATTTTAAATATTCCAGCTATAATACACAGTCAATCACTGGCACATTTAAAACTCCACCTTAATCCCACAATGTGGTATGTTATTTAAAGGCAGTCACTGGTGTATGGTGTAGAATTTAAACAAAATTAACATTAAATGAGAATAAGAAAAACTGCACTCTTTTATACAATATTACCTGTTACTAAAGAGTAAAGTTAGGAAGACTTGCATTTGTAAGGGAAGGCACGTTTAAGAGTAATGCTGATTTATGTCAAATGTGTTTATACAGAGAAAATGGTAAGAAATTTTGTTTCCAGACCTATTTATTCAAAAATCTCTTCATAAACACAACTCTCCTGCACCTATGGCAAGAAAATTAGATAATTTCAGTATGAAGCACTTTGCCAATGCTTTCCTAGAGCTGTGAGAAATGAATGACTTCTTGTTTTCCTCCCCTTTCCACTCATTAGAGGAATTGCCATCTTGGTAAAAATGGTCAATATTTAAATTAACAATCCAAAAATAATTCTGTATTGGATTTTCCTATAATCCTGCTTTTCTTTCAAATAAAAATAATTATTTAAATTACTTTTTTACTAAGAAGAAAAAAATATATACTAATAAAAAAGTTTTTAATGTACAAATAATGTCTTAAAGTAGGTCTATTCAATTCTTTGTTTTCCTCACTACAGTCAGTACAATTGTGTACTAATAATGCATGTTAATTTGACCACAAATTGTACAATGAATAACAAGGCTTTTATATTACTTAATAGTTTAGCTGAAGGGTTACAGTCTGGGTGAAGAAGATGGAACCGTATTTTCTTATTTTAATAGTGTCCTAATTTTGAGGTTCTGGGCTCAGAACTAGAAAAAACAGGCATGTCTCTACATGCAGAGTTGAGTGAAGTTGCAGAGTTTCAACAGTCCAAAAAGGCGACATTGTTTAAATTTTGCATTAATAATAATAAAATGTACAAGTGGAGTTGAGAGTTAATAAGCCAAGAAAACTTTGGAATTAGGCATTACTAGATGGATTTGGTTAACATACAAAATATTTCAGACTTTCCTCCAGTACTGAATGTAACTTGTAATCAATCTTTCAATTCTAAGGGGTGCCACCCCACTATTCTCATGAATATTGCCCCCTGAATGTTTCAGTATTAGGAAAAAGCAATACTGAAATAAGGTAACAAAGTCACTTATCAGAAGTCTCACCAAAAAGTATGGCACACTGCCAGTCATACTTTGTGAAAGGTCCATGACGGGACACCAGTAAGCTATACACATATCAGCAGTTTCCCTGTATATGAGGAATATTTATTAAATCTATATTTCACGTACCTACACTCGCCTCCTTGTTTGTCACAGTGAATTTACGAGTTATGGTTTATTCAGTCTGGAGAATTTAGGCTCTGGAATGGAAAATGAGTGGAAAAACCTCTTTAGCATTACAGGAAAATATAAATTTAGGACCCTCAGAGCCCTTGCAGTGGTATATATCCTGCCTTTGGTCTTTTCAAGTGAATTTACTGTGGCCCATTACATGACAGTTGCACCAACTAAATTACAGTAGCTCTCCATTAAATAACAAAGATATGATTGGTAGTCTGCTTTACATTCTCAAGGCAGTTTTCTAACCCCCTAAGTGGATAATTGTGGGTTATTGCTTTTAAACTGCGAGCCTTGAATGACTTTATTAAAAGTTTCCAAGATCCAAAATGTTACTAAAGTAATAGTGGTACATAGAGGAGCAGTATAAAGAAAAAAGAAAAAAAAAAAAAAATGCAGAAAAGGTTTTGAATATGTGTCAAGCTTGTAAGAAGGTTGTGCATGTGACTTCTTTTTCAAGTATCTTGATATTTAGGCATCTGTGGAAGAATTGCAGCTGACAAATCCTGTTTGTACTACTTTTTCCACACTAGATTTCTCCAAAAATGCTGACAACCAGCAGGTAATAATATCTATTCTTAAGTAGCTGTTTGGAATAGAGCTTACATAAAATTGCTTGGAATACATATTGAAGACAAGTAGCAAAGAGGACAATTCTTCAGATCACTTTATCCTAAGAAGGTAAATTATCAATGATATGTCCACAAATATCATGTTAAATAGAAATGGATCAGTCTCCCTCCAACATTTTATTGTCTCTGTGAAAGAAATCAGCACTTTGCAGCCCCAATTTGTGCTCTATTTTCTGCCTTTTGCAATATTTTACTGCAGATCTCCTGGAATTTACAATGCTTTTTTCACATTTCCATTGCAAAGTGCAACTCTATGGCCCCTTACAAGAACAGAGCTGACATTTTTTTCTAAGTCTTAGCCATTCAGGGATACAATGAAACCAGAAGGATAAACCCTGTTGCAATAAATTTTCCTATCCAGACCAAAGGAGATTTCAAATTGACTGTTGGTGTCAAGACTATGTTGGGCTATCCCTCGCTGTGTTTTAAATTACTGGTTTGAATAACATGAGCTGCTCTTCCCTCAATCACTTCATTAGTTGTTGGGCTTTTTTTTTTTTTTTTTTTTTCTTTCTTAAGTCTGTGCTAAGTTC
>JAACYP010019826.1:0-14827 GCA_011076525.1 Nettapus auritus | reverse complement strand
AGGTGGGTTGAGAACTGACTGACTGGCCGAGCTCAGAGGGTGGTGATCGGCAGAGCAGAGTCTGGCTGGAGGCCTGTGACTAGCGGTGTTCCCCAGGGATCAGTGCTGGGTCTGGTCTTGTTCAACATCTTCATCGACGACCTTGATGAGAGAATAGTGTCTGCCCTCAGCAAGTATGCCAATGACACAAAGCTGGGAGGAGTGGCTGACACGCCAGAAGGCTGTGCTGCCATTCAGAGAGACCTGGACAGGCTGGAGAGATGGGCAGGGAGAAACCAAATGAGATTTAACAAGAACAAGTGTAGAGTCCTGCACCTGGAAAGAACAGCAGCCAGAAGTATCAGTACAGGCTGGGGAACGACCTGCTGGAGAGGAGTTCTGAGGAGAAGGACCTGGTGGTCCTGGTGGATGACAGGATGACCATGAGCCAGCAGTGTGCCCTCATGGCCAGAGGGCCAATCCTGGCGTGCATTAAAAGGAGCATGGCCAGCAGGTCAAGGGAGGTGATTCTCCCCCTCTACTCTGCCCTGGTCAGGCCTCGCCTGGAGTATTGTGTCCTCCGGGCTCCCCGGTACAAAAAAGACAGGGATCTCCTGGAAAGAGTCCAACAGAGGGCCACAAAGATGATACAGGGCCTGGAGCATCTATCTATGAGGAAAGGCTGCGAGACCTGGGTCTGTTCAGCCTGGAGAAAAGAAGTCTGAGAGGGGATCTCATCAATGTGTATAAATATCTGAGGGGTGGGAGACAGAAGGATGTAGCTAACCTCTTCTCAGTCGTTTGTGGGGATAGGACAAGGGGCAATGGCTGCAAGATAGAGCACATGAAGTTCCGCACTGACATGTGAAAGAACTTCTTCATAGGAAGGGTGACGGAGCACTGGAACAGGCTGCATAGAGAGGTTGTGGAGACTCCTTCTCTGGAGATATTCAAGGCCCGTCTGAATGCCTACCTAGGCAGCCTGCTCTGAGGAACCTGCTTTGGCAGGGGGGTTGGACCCGATGATCTTTCAAGGTCCCTTCCAACCCCTACAGTTCTGTGATTCTGTGATTCTGTGACCTGCTGGCCACTCCTCTGTTTATGCAGCCCAGGATGAAGCTGGCCTTCTGGGCTGCAAGTGTGCACTGTTGTCTCATGTTGAGCCTTTTGTTCACCTGAACCCCCATATCCTTCTCTGTAGGACGCTCTCAGTTAATTCTTCTCCTAGTCTGTACTCACATCGAGGATTCCCGCAATCCAGGTGCAGCACCTTGCACTTGTACTTGTTGAACCTCATTAGGTTCACTTGGGCCCACTTTTTAAGCTTGTCCAGATCCCTTTGGATAGCATCCCTTCCTTCTATTGTACCAACACACCACTCAGGCTGGTGTCAGCTGAAAACTTGCAGAGGGTGCACTCAATCCCACTGTCTATGTCATTGATAAGGATATTAAACAGTACTAGTCCTATGACAGGTCCCTGATGGACACCACTCAACACCAGCCTCCACCTGGACATACAGCCATTGACCACCACTCTCTGGGTGCACACTTCAAGCCAATTCCTTATACACTGAATGGTCCACCCATCAAATCCATATCTCTTTAATTTGGAGACCACGATGTCATGTGGGACCATGTCAAAGACCTTACAGAAGGCCATGTAGATGACATTGGTTGTTCTTCCCTTGTCAACTGATGCAGTCACTCCATCATAGGATGCCACCAGATTGGTCAGGTATGATTTGCCCTTGGTGAAGCCATGCTGGCTGTCTCAGATCAACTCTTTGTCTTGCCTGTGCCTTGACATTGCTTACAAGAGGATCTGTTCCATGATTTTTCCAGACACAGTGGTGAGGCTCACCAGTCTGTAGTTCCCTCGGTCCTCCTTTCTAAATTTTTTTAAAATGGGAGTGATGTTTCTCTTTTTTCCAGGAACTTCAGCTATCTGCCATGACTTTTCAAATATGATGGAGAGAGGCTTGGCAACTACATTAGTTAATTCCTGGTCATCATGTCATCATGTCCCCATAGAGTTGTACTTGTTTAGTTTCATGAGGTGGTCTTGAACCTGCTCTTCGCTTAAGTTGGAGGGGCTTTGCTCCTCCAGCTTTCATCTATGGGCTCAGGGATGCAAAAGAATTGTGAAGTCTGACTGGCAGTGAAGACTGAGGCAAGGAAGTTGCTGAGTACAGCCTTCTCCATGTCTGTTGTTACCAGTTCACCCTTCTCATCCATCAGAGGGGGTACACTCTCCATGGCCTTTCTTTTCTGAGCAATGTACCTATAGAATCCCTTCCTGTTATTCTTTGCATCCCTCACCAAGCTCAGTTCCATCTGTGCTTTGGCTTTCCTGATCCCATCCCTGCACATCTGGACTGCATCCACGTACTCTTACCAGGCCATGTGTCCCTGATTCCACTGCCTGTGCATCTCCTTCTTCCACCTCGGTTTAACCAGCAGGTCCTTGCTCAGCCAGCCTGGATGTCTGCCCTCCTGCCTGCTTTCTTGTGGTCTAAACATCCTTAAAGAGTTGCCAGCTTTGTTCAGTTCCTTTGTCCCTAAGGACAGTGTTCCAAGGGATCTAGTCCACTAAGCCCTTAAATAGCTTGAAGTTTGCTCTTTGGATGTTCAGGTTCCTGACTTTTTTCTTTGCCAGCCCTGTATTTCTGAAGATCACAAACTCAACCAGGGCCTGGTCACTGCAGCCCAGACTGCCTTCAATCTTGACTTCTTTAATGAGCTCTTCTGCATTGGTGAGCACCAGCTCCAGTAACAATTCTCCTGTGGTTGGTTTGTCTAATACCTGGAACAGAAAATTATCCTCAACACACTCTAGGAATCTCCTGGATTGCTTACAGCCTGCTGTGTAGTTTTCCCAGCAGATATCTATGTTGTTAAAGTCCCCCAGTAGGATTAGAGCATGCAAGCATGATGCTTCTTGTAGTTAAAGAAATAATGCCTCATCCACCTGATTCCCTTGATCAGGTAGCCTTTAGTAGACTCCAAACACAAGTTGTCATTTATTGGTATGGTCCTTAACTTTCACCGATAAGCTCTCAACCTGTTGATGGCTGTTTTTCAGAGGCATCGCTTCGCAATCAAACCCTTCTCTACTGCAGAGAGCAACACCCTCTCCCCTTCTTCCCTGCCTATCTCTTCTGAAGAGCTTGGAGCTCTCTGTTCCAGTGTTCCAGTTATGTGATCAGTCCCACCATATTTCTGTGATAGCAATCAGGTTTTATTTTTCTAATTGCACCATGGTTTCCAACTCATCTTGCTTGTTTCCTATCCTGCATGTGTTGGTGTAAAGGCACTTCAGCTGGGCTATCGGTCGCATCTTACTTTCAGAGGAACCCTTCCTGATTGCATTGAGACAGTTCACAAGTATTTCCCTGTTGTTACATAGAGTGGCAATGTTCTCAGGTATTCTCTCTTCACTGAGAGGTGCAACCCCCTCCCCCATCACACCTAGTATAAAGCCCTCCTAATAAGCCCAGCCATCTTGCTTCCCAGAACACTCTTGCCCCACCTGGTCAGCTGTGCTCCATGCCATGTCAGCATGCCCAGTCTGTCAAAAGTGTTTCCAAGATCATAGAATCCAAAACCTTGAGCATGAGTGAGCTAATCACTCACTTGGTCCCTTCATTTCCTTCATCCTGGGTCCAGTCACCCACTGAGAGGACAGAGGAGAACAATACTTGCACTCCCGATTCCTTCAACATCTTACCAAGGGACATAAAGTCCTTTTTCATATTTTGGAGTCTCCTTGTTGCAGCATTGTTTGATTCTACATGAAAAAGTAGAAAGGGGTGGTAGTCTTTGGGACTCGCTAAACTTGGCAGCTTCTTCATAATATCATGAATATGGGCCCCAGGCAGGCAACAAACCTCTCTGGAGAGATTGTTCAAACAACAAACAAGTGCCTCAATGCCTCTCAGAGAAGAGCCTCCAATAACTAACACCCTTCGTGTTTTTGTTGTCACTAATTCTGATGCTGGTGGGAGACTGAGCCAACTTGTGTGGCTGGCATTTCTGAGGTCTTTACTAGTTCTCCTGGAGTCTCCTCTCTCCTGCCCTATAACAGCATATCTGTTGCACAGGGGCACTTCAGAGGCAAGGGTGAAGACTCCTCCTCCTACTCTGATCAGAGACAAGGGTCCACTCTCCCTTGTCCTGTGAGCATTTCAGTGTGTTCATTCAGGTCCACAAGCTTGTTTACCTTCCTCTTGCCAGGACTTAAGGCAGGGCTGATGCTTGGCGCATGTCAGCGCATAATACTATTTGCCAATCTTCCACTCAGATTCCTGGATGCTACATTGCCTATTGAGCTCCTCTTGCAACAGAGCCACCTGTTTGAGAAGTTCATCCAGCTGTGCACACTTGCACCCATGACACACACCTCTGCCTTCAGGACCTAAGGGGAATTCCAGAGACAAGTTCCCTGAAACTGAGGGTCTGGATCGCTCTTTCGATCCTTGGGAGATCTGTTTGGGTGTAGGCATCTGCCTGGGGAGGCTGCAGCCTTCTCTGTCTGGGTTTCAGCCTCAGGCCATCAGGCTCAGTGTGTGGATACCATTTCTGTTGAAGTAGAAGACCCTTCTGATGCTGCTCCCAGAAGAATACAAAATGACCCACCTAGCATTCCCCTTGCTCGCTTTGTTTGCTGTAACTGCCTTGCTTGCAAACTGCCATGCCAGGCAAATGCCTCACACCATGTTTACCCATCCTGGTCACTCACGCTCCCCAGGGGCTTCCTTTCTATGACAGAGTGGGGGCGCTCCTGGTTCTGCCCATGCCTCATCAGCTGCCCTTGTGAAGGCTGCTGGGTCATGGCAGCTCCCACAGCTGCCTTGAGCAGCCTCAATGAAGGCTTCAGTGAAGGGAAAACCCTGCCCCCTGCGATCCTCTGCTCAGCTTCAGAAAGCGTCTGCCCCAGAGCCGATCACCTCAGCAAGTGAGGTGTTGAAGGTGTTGGACTGTGTTGAACAGTGTTCAATAGGCACAGGCCAGACCCCAGCACAATGGAGGAAGCTGTAAATCTCTACCATTGCCAGGATTGTGGCGTATATTTTTAAAATCCTTCTATCAGGTTTTTAGGATTCCTCATTTGCTCAGGAGTGAATTCCAAAACCATCAGAGCTGACAATCATGATAAATACCTGCCTATATCTTCCCACATACATTGCCACTCATAGCAATCCTGTCTCAGGGCACATTTATAGGTGATATTTTTAAATAGTTCTCTAACTACAGACAAAACTGGAAACACACATAGGAGACATAAAAATAAGATCATGCTAGTTTGAACATCCCAAGAATATCCAAAATTTTCAAAAAATATTTTAACTCACCTGAAGACTTGCTTGTTTATTGTTTCCATAGTAAGGTTCCTGAGATGCAAGAAAGTTGGTCATACAAATAGTGGATTAAGTTCACAGTCAGTGCAATACAAATACACGTTACCTACAAACTAGCAAAACCATAAACAAATTTAGACCAGCCCCCCAAAATGCTGAACAAGAAAGGAATTAAGAAAAACAACCTTGAAAACACATAAAACAACGTGAATAAAAAAAAAAAAAACATTAAACAAAAAAAAAAAAAAAAAAAAAATAACAAAAAAAAAAAAAAAATCAACACTGTGACCAGCAACTATAAAACTTGTATAATACCTATAACAAATCTTATTTTAATACACTCTGGTCAGACTATTATCTGCTATCTCAACACTTCAGGCCCCACTTTGGGTACTAAAATGAACTGTTGTGGCTTAACCCCACAGGCAGTAAGCACCACACAGTTATTTGCTCACTCCCTCATATTCCACACTCCAGATCTTTAGGTCCTTTATGGTAGTATTTCATGAAGTATTATGTTTCATATATACAAAATGATGTTTTGATGTGATTGTTTAGGTTTACCCTTACTGGGATTATTTATTTATTTGTTTATTTTTAGTTTGCACTATAATTAAAAGTACTCACATTTTTATGGTCATTTATACTTCAACTACATTTACACTCCTTCAGTTAACTCATAAAGTGCAATAAAAGGATGTGAACTATCTCTCTGAGTATTTCATTATGGAGCTGGATTCTGCTAGAAAATGTTAAAATGTATGGTCCATGCTTAATGCTCACCAATGTAGATATTGACATAGAACTTGGATGAAGGAATGATGTGGACTGATTTTGAACCTTCTAATTAAAATAAAAAGGAGACACTGAAATTCTGTAAATAGTGATATCTTGGGCACATAGTAACACATGATTATAATGCATTAGCTGATAGTAACTTCAACAGGCTTTGTCTTTTGAAATCAATTTTAAAATAAAAATAACTTTTTTTTTAGCTTCTTCATTTTCCTAATATGGTCCTAGTTTATATTTGAGGTGACATAAATGAAGCCTTTAGGATGAAAACCAGTCCTCAGTTTTTGTTCAAATGACTGGCAAATTTAGTCTATGTTTTTTCAACATTCAGCTTTAATAAATGGAGTGTCTTGCTTGTGACAGCCTGGATTGTGTTAAACTGGATATTTAGCACACAAGCAGTCTATGTGAATTTACAAGACACATTACAGAGATTCAGACAAAGAGGTAAGATCCAACTAAAGATAAAATCAATTTTAAATTGTTTTAAAATGCTCTGAGAGCTAAGTTTTTTCTGTGGTGTTGGATTTTTTTTTGTTTGTAGTTCCTTTCTTCTTGAAAATCCCAGAGGCTTTACAACTATAGAGGACTTGAGTTGTGCTGTGCATAGCTCAACACAGAAATCTCTTTAGCATTCTGTGAAATACAGCAGCAGTTCCATAGTGCAGTATGTCTCAAAAATATTTTCCTGAAGTGCTATTTGTAATGTGGCTCTAATGGATGTGTCTTATAAAAGGTAGAAACACTTCTTGAGCCCTATATGTTGACACCTTAACTATTAATAAATACTCCTGGGTTCCTCTCTGCCCAATTCTCCAGCCTGTCCAGGACCCTCAGAATGGCATCACAGCACTCTGGGGTATCAACCACTCCTCCCAGTTTTGTGTCATCAGCAAACTTGATGAGGGTTCACTCTGTCTCTTCATCGAGGTCATTCATGAATAAGTTGAACAGTGGACCCAGTACTGACCCCTGGGGGACACCACTAGCTACAGACCTCCAGCTAGGCTACATCACTGAGCACAACCCTCTGAGCTCTGACATCGAGCCAGTGATCAATCCACCTCACTATCACACTTCCTGAGCTTGCCTATGAGGACGTTATGAGAGACAATGTGGAAAGCCTTGCTTTAATCAAGGAGGTAGACAACATCCACTGCTCTCCCCTCATCTAGCCAACCAGTCATCCCATCATAGAAGGCTGTCAGATTGGTTAAGCATTATTTCCTATTGGTGAATCCATGCTGACTACTTTTGATCACCTTCTTTTCCTGCACATGCTAAGAGATGACATCTGTGTGGGATGTTCCTTCACCTTTCCAGGGGTGTAGGTGAGGCTGTCTGGCCTGTAGTTTCCTGGATCCTCCTTCTTCCTTTTTTGAAGACTGGAGTGACATTGACTTTCTTCCAGTCCTCAGGCACCTCTCCTGTTTTCCATGATCTTTCAAAGATGATGGAGAGTGGCCTAACAATAACATATACCAGCTCCCTCAGCACTCTTGCATGCATCCCATCAGGGCCCATGGATATGTGTGTGTCAAGTTTTGTAAATGATCTCTAACCCAATCCTCCTCAACAAGCAAGGGAAAGACTTCCTTTTTCCAGACTTTCTCTCTTGTCTCTGGGGTCTGGAGTTCCTGAGAACTGGTGTTATCAGTGAAAACTAAAGCAAAGAAAGCATTCAGTATCACTGTCTTCTCTGTATCCTTCATCATCAGGGCACCCACCCATTCAGCAGCAGGCCCACATATTCCCTATTATTTCTTTTGCTACTGATGTATTTGAAGAAACCCATCTTGTTGTCCATGATGTCCCTTGTCAGATTTAATTCCAAATCATCCTTGGCTTTCCTTATCACATCCCTGCATGCTCTGAGAATGTCCCTATATTCCTTCCGTATGGCCTGTCCCTTTTCCCACATGCTATGTTCTTCCTTCATCTGTTCGAGTTTGGCAGGAGATCCTTGCTTGTCAATGCATGCCTCCTGCCCCCTTTGCTTGCCTAAGTGACACTGTAGAGAGGGTGAGAGAGTGAGCAGAATTTGAGGAATATAAAACTTTTGTTATAACACAAGTTGTGAGCCCAAGGTGACTTCTGCACCACTGGGTAAGTCCCTACAGAATGGATGTTGGGTCGTTAAACCATGAAATGCATGTTTTATTTATTTGTCAGCAAGAATAGGTGCACAACCCAAAACACAGGAGTGAACATCAAGTTATATATCTCTTCTTTCTTTTAGCAGACATCCCAAAATGTCTCTGGGAACCGGAGACCCAATGTGAAATAATTCCCTAGTAGGTGTTTTCATTAATGGGGAAAGAGTAGAAGCTGAGCTGACAAAAGCAAAGTTACTAATTTTCTTATCTGATCCCAGGGGCAAGCTCCTGACTTCAACCCAAAACTGAAACACAGGAGCAAGTCCTCCTTTTCTCTGGAAAGCTGCTCTATGAGGAGGAAGGATGGAGCTGGTGGGCTGTAAGTCTAGTCAACTGCACAGCAGTGCTTTACCCAGAAAATAGCCCTGCCTTATCAGGTAACTTAGGAGAGCTAGCAGGAACCTGGATTCACACCTGGCCTTTGGGGTAAGTTTACTCCCTATAGCCCAGTGAGGAGATGTATTTCAGAGGCCGTTCTGCATTTGCACAAATCACTGATGGGGTAAAATGCATTATCAGGGACCAACATTTAGTCTTGCTTCTGCCAAACATAAGGCTAATATTTGATGCCAGTGTTTTTCAAATAGGTTTCAGTACTGCATTTTGTGTTATATAATACAGGGAGCATTATTTGATAACCCCTGGAGACAGAATAAGACAAGAATATGAGTGGTACTCTCACTTAAGTTAATTTAGTTTTCTTTAGACTGAATAGGATTTATTGCATCAGAAAACACCTAAGGTGAGAGGCTCAGATGAATCCAAGTATTCCACAGGCAAGCAGTGTGAAGTGACAGCTTGAAAACAGAATAGTCAATAAATGTAATTTTTATCCTATTTAGATCAAGACGTTAGAATATTTCTGGTTAGAAGGGACCCCCATCTAGTCTTATCTGTGTTCGAGTCAAATCTACCTTAAGGCATGTCCAGGTTGCTCAGGGTCTTGTACTGTCAAATATCTGAGGAGATTCCACAGTCTCTTTGGACACCTTTGCAAGTCATGTGTAGTTACCTTCTATAATAGTAGGTATAACAGGTAGTTTTTATATTAATCATTAACATAATAATAAGTGATTATAGCATACTGCCCCCTCCCCTCCTGTGTGTGTGTGTATGTTCATTAGTTTCTCATCTGTAGGTACTCTAAATCTTCTTGAAATTTATTTTTGGAGCTTAGGTATTCAGATGTGTTAAGTAAAATTTTTTGCTATGTAATCTGTCACTTATTTTTTCTTAAGAATAATCCATACTGGTATTTTGAAAGAACTATGCTATGCTAGAACTATTTTTACTTTTTTTTTTTTTTTCTTCACATAATCACCTTTTTCATACATTATTTTAAATGTCAACACACTAATATGCTATGCCCTATCTGAATTGCTGTATTCTTTAGCTCATTTACTATGTGATTAAATGGTTACATCAAATTGTTTTTATTTTTTACTGTGTATATTGTCATCCTAAACCAGATTTCCTGAATAATCATGGCCATAAAGAAATGTCTATAGAGAAAATCTGTGAAGGCAAAAAATTGTGCCTTTTTTTTTTTTTTTTTTTTTTTCCCTTTTTTTTTTCTTTGAGTCTCAGAGTCTGGTTTGCCTTATTTTCATTTGCTTTCTTTGGACCTTTCTCTTCTCTGCCCTTTGCAGAAGGTTATACCTGACCATATCAGGTATGGTACTACCCCAGCATCACGGAGAACACACACTTCATTCAAGGGAGGTTTAAAGGCACTGTGGGGCTTTGTGTGTGTTTGTTGCATCAAACCAAGTTTTCCCCTTGTACTGGGTCTAGCTGGGATGTTAACTTTCCCTGCAGAAGCCCATGCAGTGCCACGCTCTCCACTTGTAGCTAGAACAGCAGTGGTATCACACTAGGGTTGTGTCTGCTGCTGAGAAGTGCTGGCAGAGCATCAGGACTCTCTCTAACCCTCCTAGGGGGTGGGCAAAAAAAGTGAGAAAGAAACATCACCAGAGCAGCTGACCTAAACCAACCAAAGGGATATTCCATACCATATGATGTCACACTCAGCAATAAAAGGTGGAAAAAGGAAGAAGAGGGGAGAGGTGGGCTCTCATTGCAAAAATGTCTGTCCTCCTCCCAAACACCGGCTACGTGCGTTGAGGCCCTGCTTTAAGGATGTGGTCAGGCATCGCTCATTTGTAGGAAGTAGAGAGTATTTTTTTCCTCTGCACTTCCATGTAGTCTTTACTTGTTTTGTTTTGTATTTTCCTTTTCCCCCTCCCTTTTCCTCTTTCCCTTTTTTCCTTTTAGTTAAATTGTTTAATTAATAATAATCTTTCCTTAATAATTTTTTTTTCTTTAATTAAATTATCCTTATCTCAACCTGTGAGTTGTTCTTTCCTTTACTTCTTCCCCTCCTCATCCAAGGAGGGGGAGTGAGAGAGCGGTTGTGGCGTTCAGCTGTCTAGTATGGTAAAACCACCACACCCCTATAAATAGGTTTATCTGAATTGCTTTTCACAGCCTGGACAAGCCTTTGCATCTCAAAACCTGTATGTCTTTTACTGGCACGAGGGTGTTGTTCTGATTCATTGCCATAAAGGGGTTGCTGACAGATGACTCTAGTGGAGTACAAATTGAAGACCACTGGGAAATCCTACATTGCTGCTGCCAAGCTGTCTAATGTGAGATATAACAGATTGCCTTCCCCAGTATTGAGCAGCAGCAAAATTAAAAGTGAGCCTCACTGGTAATGATATTGGTATGGTACTTCTACTTTGATTAATTTTCTTGATTTGAAAATTCTCAAGAAAATATATAGATCCAACTTTCTTCTACAAATGCAACACTTTAAAACAATGATACATGTCATATATGTGAAGAAAATGCACTACTGGATCTCTTGCTCAAGCAACATTTTAGGCAGGATTTCTGTCAGTGTCATACACAAGCCTAAAGGCAATAACAGCAACAAACTCTTCTCCCAGCAATATTTGTTACTAATCTACTCTTAAAAATAGAGTATATTCAAACGACTTTTTACAAAATTTTGTGACAGTTTGGCATATGCATTCTTCTTAGGCAGTGTTCTTTGTCCAGCCTCTACCTAACATTTTTTTTTTTTTAATTCCCCTTTGGACTTTATGAATGTAAGACATCTAGAAGAGAAAAGCAACACCTCAGGATTTTCTAATAGTAGAACATACTATATTTTAGGCTAGTTAAACCTAACTCAGTAGGAGAGAGTCAATACTTTAATTTCTCTAATCTTTTAAAAATGTCCAAACACTATGACGATTAAAAAGATGTAAATATTTAGTGAGAGAGCTCTAGAATATGTATATGTAGAAACTAATAAATCTTAAGCTGAAGAGTATGGGTAAAGACTTGTCGTATCGTGTCATATTTTTCCTTTCTTATATTTTTATTTTTTATTTTTTACTTTATTTAATGGTAGCTAATTTTCCAAGGCAAAATTGAATACCTATTGTTCAACACCACGTAATCTGTACAATATTAAACATTTCTATAGGATGCAGTTTCAAATCAGAAGTTTGAAAAAGTATGTTGAAATACACAAATGTCTTTCTTGAAGTACTTAGAGATATATACAATTATAAGCAAAATTCTGGGATATGTGAATAGCTTCTATAGGACATGCTCAAAGTCCATAATTGTTTTATACAGAAATGAATGTTGAAGAACCTGTTTCCTGAGCAACTGAAATCACTAAAACAATCCTAAAACCTAGGTCTCAAATCTGTTTTCACTTAGCCCCGCATTTGATCTATTTAGGCTACTAGCCATCAGCCAGTTTCAATAATATCATAAAGTCCTTTGCACAGGTATTTGTTAGGAGGATACATGATTAATGAACTTCTCACCACAACATTCAAAACACTACAGGCAGTAAAAAGATTACTTAAACCAGAGTAATGTCCTAAGCAAAGAACACAATAGGACTGTAAACTCAGTGAAATCCTTAGGGAAAAATTAAGGGATTGTATTTACTATATATATGGTGGGTCCATCTCCAGCTGTGAGCTGACATTACTATGCTGTATTATAGACCCTCTTTGCAAATGTTAAAAACATTTGTCGGTCTCTTAAATTATTACTAAATGAGAAAGAGGTTGACTACACAAACTCCATAAGACCTTTTTCTCTGCAGCTTGCAAAGGGATATTTTGTCAACTTATGTCTGAAGTTCAGTTAACTTCTGCAGGGGAGAAATGAAAAATGCAGCTGAGTCTAGGAATTTCAGCTCAGGTACACCATGCTGAAAGGCTGGTGTAGGGTCACTTTGTAGAAAAATTCCTGTATTAGTGAAAACAGAAAGGGATTGTTGAGACAATCTTGAGACCTCAGAGATGATCATGGAATTTCCCAAGGCAATTTTTTATATTCTTCACAATAAGACTATAAATAGTGACCAAAAGAAATTCAGAATGCAATTTGTCAGAAGTCTCGCTCCTCTGGGAACAACACTTTCTCAGATTTTTGCTGTTGCTTCCTCAGCTCTAGGGTGCAGTAAATAAAAGAGAAGACAAAAAAGAAGCCATGGTGTTAAATGGCATATGTATTTCCTGAGGAACCCTGTGGAAACAGCAGTTGTGAACAACACAGGCAGAAATGCACAACGCACATAACTATGGGATGGGGAATGTTTGTAAAAATGTGGGTATATACTTTCCACCAATATGTCTGGGCTAGTTTGCGATATGGATTCACCATATGTGATCCCCACAGATTAAATGAGTTCTGTGGATATCCGAAAGGGTCTCACTGAGAGGTATCTGAGAAAGAGTGCTTATGAGTCTGAGAATATTCCTGTTTGTGACTGCCTCCTGTTAATGTAGCATAATTTAATTAAGCTAAATTTGAAGGAATTCTGCCTCCTATTTAGAGGTATGTGTGTTCAACTGAAGCCGGGCATCTGAATGAAATGAGCTGTGTCATTTCTAGTTTATGTCCTTAACCAATTTTTATCTTTCAGACTTCTCACAGATAAAATATATGACTGAAAAATGTTGTAACATGCATGGGAGAAAATATATATGTTGTCCTAGTTTCAGCTGGGATAGTTAATTTTCTTCATGGGGGCTGGTATATGTTGTGTTTTGGATTTAGGATGAGAATAATGCTGATAACACACCAATGTTTCCAGTCAAGGACTTTTCAGTTTCTCACACTGCCCTGCAAGCAGGGATGCTGAGGGTGCACAAGAAGTTGGTAAGGAACAGAACCAGGACACCTGACCAAAACTGACCAAAGGGGTATTCCATTCCATATGATATCATGCGGAATAAAAACTGGGAGGGCTCCTTGCGGCTGGAGAAAGGCACTGTTTCTCTGGCTGAATATCAGCCAGTGGTTGGTGAACAATCGCATTGTTCATCACTTCTTTTGTATAAATATCACAGAATCACCGAATCACAGAATCGTCCAAGATCACCAAGTCCAACCTCTGACCTAATGCTAACAAGTCCTCCACTAAGCCATATCCCTAAGCTCTACATCTAAACATCTTTTAAAGACCTCCAGGGATGGTGACTCAACCACTTCCCTGGGAAGCCTATTCCAGTGACTAACAACTCTTTCAGAAAGGGTTCTGAAAGAAGTTCTTCCTAATATCCAACCTAAACCTCCCCTGGTGCAACTTCAGCCCATTCCGCCTCGTCCTGTCATCAGGCACATGGGAGAATAGACCAACCCCCACCTCACTACAGCCTCCTTTAAGGTAACTGTAGAGTGCGATAAGGTCACCCATGAGCCTTCTCTTCTCCAGACTGAACGGTCCCAGCTCCCTCAGTCGCTCCTCATAAGACTTGTTCTCCAGACCCTTCACCAGCTTCGTAGCCCTTCTCTGGACTCGCTCAAGTACCTCCATGTCCTTCTTGTAGTGAGGGGCCCAAAACTGAACACAGTACTCGAGGTGCAGCCTCACCAGAGCTGAGTACAAGGGGACAATCCCATCCCTAGCCCTGCTGGCCACACTGTGTCTTATACAAGCCAGGATGCTGTTGGCCACCTGAGCACACTGCTGGCTCATATTCAGGTGACTATCAACCAAAACTCCCAGGTCCTTCTCTGACAGGCAGCTTTCTAACCACACATCTCCCAGCCTGTAGCTCTGCTTGGGGTTGTGCTCCAGGTACAGGACCCAGCACTTGACCTTGTTGAACTTCATACAGTTGGCCTCGGCCCATCGGTCCAGCCTATCCAGATCCTCCTGCAGAGCCTTCCTACCCCTGAGCAGATTGACACACACACCTAACTTGGTGTCGTCTGCAAACTTACTGAGGGTGCACTTGATCCCTTTATCCAGATCATCAATAAAGGGGAACTCCACTAGTGACCGGCCTCCAAATGGATTTAACTCCACCACAGCAGCCGGTTTCCTGAGAAGAATGTTGTGAGGAACGGTGTCAAAAGCCTTACTAAAGTCAAGGTAGACCACATCCACAGCCTTTCCCTCATCCACTAAGCATGTCACCTTGTCATAAAAGATCAGGTTCGTCGAGCAGGACCTGCCCTTCATAAACTCATGCTGACTGAGCCTGATCGCCTGCTA
>JAACYP010019813.1:0-12649 GCA_011076525.1 Nettapus auritus | reverse complement strand
GGGAGGGGAGGGGAGGGGAGGGGAGGGGAGGGGTGGGCAATGAAATATCACATGGTGAACAGGAGGCTATTCTTTTTAAAGAGTTGAAATTAAAGTCACTTAAATCGAACCTTGCAGAACTGTGATTTATATTAAGATAATGCAATTATAGTCCTGAATTGAAGAAAACAAAGAGACCAGTAGCCTTGAGCTATCAAAAACAAAAGATATAAGGGGTAAAAGCAAGAAAGGGGAAAACAGGTGAAAGAAGATTCCAAACGGATCCATAGTAACTATTAAACTGATCCATAGCTCACAAAGGTCATTACCATATTAAAAACACACACACCTATGGAAATATATGGAAATGTATGATATAATGCCCTCTTTCCTCCCTCCCAGCGCACCCATATGGTCGTCTCTAACACAAATGCTCAATAGGAGATAAGCTAAGTGACATAAAATGATCAATCAGAAGTAGCTAGGGAAATAGTTTCACAAGTTAGCTGTGTATAAATAATGTTACTTTAAGTCAGAAGCTCTTGCTTTGCAAAAGATCACTAACCGCCCAATTCTGCAGAATTAATTAATTAATTAAAAACAAGAGTTTCATGTGGATTCTGACTCTGTATATTTTTTGGCAAGGTGCACTGGGTACGAAACTATGAATAACACAAGGGTGTGTTCTTACACAATATATGACCTTTCAAAGGACACCATAAGATCATAAGTGTCCAATGTTTTGTTGTCGTTAACATAAGAAAAAGACAAAGCAGTAATAACATAGCACAAGTCCTAAAGGGAGGAGTAAAATCAGAATTAATTGCAAGTGTAGACAGTGGAAGTAATCACTCTTGGGAACACAAAATCCAACAAAGACATATCTATTTTATGACTTCTCTTACTATAACGTACTGGTTATATCAATAAACATTATTTCCTTCAATTAAGTTTAGGGAGGTGTGATATTGGGGATGCAAAAACATTTATAAAAATCTATTTACTATGAAGTCTGAAAAGAAAATTTGAACAGATGGAAGAGATATTACAATCAGTACTGTTTTTAGGTTCCAGGTACACTAGAATGATTAAAAAACATAATGCCAGGGTTGCCAAATATTGACAGGTGACGGTATCTGTCAAAAAGCATCAAGCATTACTCTAAGGCATATTTCCTCCTTATTTAACTTCAGAAAATGTTGGTTTTGATTTTTTTTTTTTTTTTATATTGAATAAAATGATTTATCAAATCACTCATAAAAACAGTTGATCTGTAGATTAATATTCTAGATGAATGAAATACAATAATTAAAAGGAAAAGTAAAAAACGAATCAGAAAAATGGAATGTCATGGCTACTGCTGCACATTATTCCCAACTGCCATGTTCCATTTTTGTTTTGTTTTGTTTTGTTTGTTTGTTTATTTGATTTTTGGCACAGCTTCCAGTCAAGCCAGTACTTAAAAGCTTCCACTGAAAAACAAAAATGCAGTTCTAATAGAAAGAGGTTGATGAGTTGTGTTCTGCAATATTAATTTACAGAATTTGTGTGTCCAAGTCTAAGGTCCTGGTTCACTTCAAGCATGCAGGTCTTTGAGAAAACAATTGTGAAGAATTCAAAGTCTAGAGACAAGCAGGTCCGTTCTTATCTCACAAACAGCTTTGTTGTAATTAACAGACTAAATATTTTTCTCTGTTGCTGAAAACAATAACACATCAGTTGTAAGTATGTCCCAGCCTATCATCATTACTGAAGAATTAAAAATAGTGGAGAAACAAAGACTTCCTTCTACCTAACTAAACATAAAACATTTAAAATTTGGCTCTATTACCCTATCAGGGAGAAAACCATATGTCCTTCTGACTCGGTATTAATGTATTTATATCTCTTAGTGATGAGATACCTCATCTGCATATCTAAAAAATATTACACCTGGAATGTCACACTCGGAGAAAGGAAAAGATTCTTTTAAAGAACAAGGTGATTTTTTTTAATACTAAGTGTTACTCTGTGTGCTCTTCCCTTATGATCACCTCAACAACAAATGAGTGCTAAAGATCTGGTCTATGGGACAGAAAACTTATTAAATTAGGACAACTTCTTACCACTCTCTTGTCTCAAATCATGGAACATCACTTGTGATTATGGATTGTACTGATACAGTTGGGTTGGTCTGTTCTCCCACGTGCCTGGTGACAGGACGAGGGGGAATGGGCTTGCTTAAGTTGTGCCAGGGGAGTTTTAGGTTGGATCTTAGGAAGAACTTCTTTACCAAAAGGGTTGTTAGACATTAGAATGGGCTGCCCAGGGAAGTGGTGGAGTCACCATCCCTGGAGGTCTTTAAAAGACGTTTAGATGTAGAGCTTAGGGATATGGTTTATGGGGACTGTTAGTATTAGGTCAGAGGTTGGACTCGATGATCTTGAGGTCTCTTCCAACCTAGAAATTCTGTGATTCTGTGATTCTGTGATTCAGAAAGATATATGGTTATATGTCCTGATAATACGCGGAAAAGACTCCACAACCTTAGGTTTGTAAAGTAGGTATATTTTATTGCAGTGCACCGGGCACAGTGGAAATAGCTTCCCTCAAAAAAATGCGCACCTTCCTGGTCATCTCTCACAGTTTTACACATGAATACTGTTACTCATTACATGAGCTCTAATACATATTCATTCTTTTCCCCCAAAAGGCAGACCTCTTCAAGTACTCATTTCCATACTCCCCGCCCTTAGCTTCTCACTTGCACCTGCGCAATATAGCCTGGTGGTCGTGGGCAGGTGTCTTTCAGGATGAAGGCAACGAGGAGGAAGAGGTTAAACTTTTACCTTTCTGGACTTTGACCTTCTCTTGGACAGTATTTAGAAGTTTTTTGTTTATCTTTACCTCATTTCCTGCCAACATGTTCTTTATCTTTCCCTAATGAGTTGTTCGTCCTTCCCTCATCCATTGGCCTTGAGCAATATCTTCCTTTTTACATCTGCTTCTCATAAGGTTCTCATCCACATTCCCGATAATTAGGATATTTTTAGGTTTTCATCTACATCCCCTATAATTAGGATATTTTACCAGTCATTCCTGACCTGTTCTGCTGTAGGGCTTTGTCCATCTCAGGCGGCAGGCTTTGCCCAGCATTTTTCCTGGGTTGCCCAGGAAGGTAGTGGAGTCATCATCCCTGGAGGTGTTTAAGGAAAGGTTGGATGTGTTACTTATGGACCTGGTTTAGTGGATAATATTGGCGGTAGGGGGGTGGTTGGACCAGATGACCTTGGAGGTCTTGTCCAACCTTAATGATTCTATGATTTACATTTGCTTCTGATGGTTATTTTCTTTGATACTTTGAAAAATGAATTTTCTGAAATTCTTCCAAATTCATCCACCATGGCCCCCAGCAATGAAATCTGGGAATATTCTGAATGTATATATAATAGCCTTAAAAACAAGCAAACAAGCAAACAAACAAACACTTTTATTTAAGTCCATTTTGAACTTCATAAATGTAAATTTAAATAATGCAAACTAAGCTTAAAGTCCACAATCAAACCTTAAATGCTGAAGTTATGAATTCAGTGTTCATTGAGCTTCAATTACAGAGAATTAAAGAATTTATATACAAAATTCTCACTTTTATAACTACAGTACATTTTCTCTGGTAGAAGATATTCTGTCTGTGATAACTACAGCTATACCCATTTTAGCATTTTTAGTAAGAGAAGTAAAAGCCTTCAGTTTAGGCTTAAATATTCCCAAAATATTTCTTAGTAATATCATATACATATAAGGGTAGTAAATGTCAAATATCTTAACCTATTATTTTCATTTTTCCACATGTGAAACTCTTAGAAATATTGTGTAAGACTTTGGGAAAAAATAATCCAGCACATTAAAAAGCACATTCAAATTAAATATATATATATATATAAGTAAATACAACCAGGTGCAGTGAAATTATTTACATGTCAAAAATGTTTAGGAAATGTTAGGCTCCACTTACGAGTTCTTTAAAGCTATTTCTCTTACAGGAATATAAATTGATTAGGATTTACTGAATACATTGAGAGCATACATGAAGAGCTCCATCATAAACCATCAAGTGCTGCTTGATGATTTATATAGATATAGGTGAAGAATAGCTTTGAAGTTAGACATGCAACCATCCAGTAAGCTCCCATTTAAGCTTCATTGATTAAATGACATGTGATTAGGACATGTTGAATTCATGAATGAATTTACTAGTTTACCATCCACAACAGGGGATGTACTTCACCACCAGTGGTTCAGCTGTCCCTCTGATTCTTTGTCTACTAGCAAATAGAAACCTGTAAATACAGCTGTGCAGTAATAACGGCAGTCTGCCATGTGTGTATGCCCCTTCAATTGTTTCCAAGAGAAGTAACATCCCTGCAGTCTTATAATCACGCTGTGCTTTCAGTTGAGATGAAAGGAAATAGATGAAAATATGGCATATTCCTCTTTGCAGCGTGCACAGCTATTTTTGAAACACGTGATGAATTAACTCTTCACCCTTCTTCAGAACTGATACGCATTACAAATTCATCACAAACAAATGCACTGATCTCTCTGAAGGTCTTAGAGGTAAATTCACATAAATAAAGTCTGTAGAAGTACTGTGTATCACACTCAACTATTTATTTATAACTTTTTAAATTCTTTTTAATTATCGAAGTATTACATGCAGAAGTGGGTAAACACATTATAAATTAAGTTTATGGAGTTTTTCTGCTATGGAAAAGAAATCATGTCTTTACTCTTTGCATAGCCTACACGGATAAAATAATAATAATAATAATAATAATAATAATAATAATAATAACACAGAAATAAGCTAATCCAAATAGCTAATCACATAACACTCTAGATAGCATTACTGTTAGTTTCCATTTTGTCTACTTCTTCAGATATAAGAACAAAAACAAAACTGAAAACAATGAATCAGTCAATCAATCATTAAAACAACAACAATAACAACAACAATAAAACCCCAGGAAGCCGTGTTTACTTGTGAAAATTTAGAGCAACAATATTTACATGCAAATACACATCTGTGAAAGATTAGAGATTATCAGCATATTATCTAATTGTTATTATTTAAAATCAAACATTACGAGGTGTGGGTTTTTTAATAATATTATTAGCATTATTTAAATATTTAAAAATATATATGTTTGATAAAGGAGACCAACATTTGTTCTTAAACAGATATAGCTAAATACCTTTCCTTATTTTTTTTTTTTAATTTTATTTTCTTCCTTCTTCCCTTTCTAGAAGTGTCAAAAGGAAGCAAAGCCAAGTAGCTGCATTGTCATTGAGATGACAAAATTACATCAAAATTAATGTTTTGATTTTCTTGGAGTGTATGTTTCTAACTGACAAAATGTGTTTAAATGACGCATTATAGAATGATGTCTATTACTGATGTCCAGTTATCATTCTGTGTGAAAAACTCATTCTAAGAGAAAGAATAAAATAAAATAAATAAAATACAATAAATAGCATAAAATAAAATACAATAAATAACATAAAATAAAATACAATAAATATTGCTTAACAGTTCAGAAAATTATTTTGCATTGCAATCATGCATAATAAATGACATAATGGAGGGAACTATTAAAGTAGGTGCTTCTACCCAAACAAACGTCAATGTATCTATGTATCTCCCTACTAGGCAGCTATTCTGTTTTGTGTGCTAACAGTTTTCTGAATAAGAATTCTGAAGGGAGATAGTGAGCTACTCTATTAAATGCTGTGTTTTCACAGTGTTTTATATCATTTTCCAATATCAGCAGCACTACCTCACAATTAAAATAGAGTAAAAATATATGTTACATTTTCTATTAAGAAGGAAGTCGGATAGAAAAGAATGCATTTAATATTTGAAAGCAGTTAATAACCAATTAATAAAGTTTTTAGTTGGAACAATTTATACTCCGTACACCTTTCCTTTACAACTCTGAGTTAGTCTCATAGTTAATTTTTATGCAATCAGGTCTTACAGTTTGAAAAGACTGATACATTTTATAATAGTGCACTGTCCGATATAATATCGAGACTTACTATCTGTGGTAAACTCAGATGATCATCTAGATATAATAAGCCCATAAAAAGATTGTAAACCTTTTCTGACTTATTCTGTGACATCATGAAAATATACACGTAAATATGTGTAATAATATGTCCATGTGTGTTTCAGGCATGGGGCATCATCCATTGTTAATAATATGACAAAAACAAACAAACAAGCAAACAAACAAACAAAAAAAAATCAGTTCATGGATATTGTGTTGTTTCCAACCTAGTTCTTGTCAATTTCAAGAAAAAGATAGCTATTTCACAGTTATTAAGAAGATAGACATGTTCTAAAGAAGAGGTAAACAGAGCTTCTCACCTTTTGGTCAATAGTCTTGCTCAGAAAATATTTCAGGCTACGCAATGGTCTTGGTGAAGTTTCCTACTTTGTACTTTTTTTTTCTTTGTCTGTAGTGTGGAAATGAGACTGTTCCCAAGTGTCCATTGTGGCACATTTTGTAGCATACTAATCTGCTCTGTGATTTGTTGTCCAAATATCTCTTATTTATAAATATCTCTTATTTATAAATATACTTATTTTCCACACTAGTCCTTTTCCTCATATGTAATCTTCCTGATCCAATTGTCAATTCTCATTGCTTTGTGCAGAAAATCTCTACTGTTCATTTTTTTATAAGCCTTATTCTCTCCCCTCACTTTCATAATTTTGGGGCAAAGTTATTGACTATTTAAAAATGAAAGGGATGAAAATCTGTTTAGATATTGTACTTAAGATTAATCTGATTATTATTTACTCAATTTGATTTAGATATTTTACCAGATATTTAGGACAATAACATTGTAAAATCATGCTCATTGAAAAATAGCTGTTTTCTTGTGTTTAGACAGAATTTCAATGTGTTTTAACTTGTGACCATTGTATATTTTCCTGTGACAGGGCACCACTTAATAGACCCTGGTCCACTCTTAACTGACTCTTCAGCTTTACAAAAGGCATGTTGTGCTTGATCTCCTTGTATGTCAAGGTGACACCCTTAGTGGCTGAGAGAAAGACTGTGGATGTTGTCTACCGAGGCTTCACTAAAGATTTTGACACCGCTTCCTACAGCATTCTTCTGGATAAATTGACTGCTTGGGGCTTGGACAGGCATGCACTTTGCTTGGTAAAAAAATGGATGGGTGGCAGGACCCAAAGAGGTGTAGTGAATAGAACTGAGTTGTAGGCTGGTCACTAGTGCTGTCCTCCAGGGCTCAGTACTGGGGCCGCTTCTCCTTAATATCTTTAGCAATGGCCTGGACAAGGGAATCAGGGGCACCCTCAGTAAGTTTGCAGATGACTCCAAGATGGGTGGGAGTGTCAATCTGCTTGAGGGTGGGAAGTCTTTACAAAGGAATCTAGACAGACTGGATCAATGGGCCAAGGCCAACTGTATCAAGTTCAGCAAGGCTAAGTGCCGGGTCCTACACTTGGGGCAAGACAACCCCATGCAATACTACAGGCTGGGGGAAGAATGTCTGGAAAGCTGCCCAGTGGAAAGAGACCTGAGAATGATAGTTGTTTGAATATGAGCCAGCAGGGTGCTCAGGTGGCCAAGGAGGCCAAGAGCATCCAGGCTTATATCAGAAATAGTGTGGCCAACAGGACAAGGAAAGTGACTGTCCCCCTGTACTCAACTCTGGTGAGACTGCACCTCAAAAATACTGTGTTCAGTTTTGTGCCCCTCACTACAAGAGGGACACTAAGGTGCTGGAACATGTCCAAAGAAGGGCAACTCAAGCTGGCGAAGAGTCTGGAGACAAGTCTTAATGAGGAGCATCTGAGGAAACTGAGGTTATTTAGCCTAGAGAAAAAGAGGCCGAGGGGAAACCTTATCACTCTCTACAACTACCTGGGAGGAGGTTGTAGCGGGGAAGGGGTCAGTTTCTTCTCTCAATCAACAAGTGTTACAAGAGGAAATACCTCAAGCTGCACCAAGGAGGGTTTAGGTTGGATATTAGGAAAGACTTCTGCACTGAAAAGGTTGTGAGGCATTGGAAGAGGCTGCCCTGAGAAGCAGTTGAGTCACCATCCCTGGAGGTATTAAAAAGACATGTAGAAGTAGTGCTTAGGGACACAGTTTTGTTGTAGATTTGGCAGTGCTAAGTTAATGATCGGACTAGATGATCTTAGAGGTCTTTTCTAACCTAAAGGATTCTATGATTCTGTGAGATCCCTCTGAGGTTTCTCTGCTTTAGGTTCTCTCAGCTCTCAGCCTCTCCTCACATGACAGATGCTAAAGTCTCTTTGTCCCTTCACTGGGCTAACTCCAGTATGTCCACCTATCTCCTGAAGTGGGTTGCTCAACAGTTGTGCTGTGTTTTTGTGACCATTGCCTATTTTCCTGTGACAGGGCACCACTGAATACAGCCTGTTCCACTCTTCTTAACTAACTCTCTTCACTCTCTCCTCTCTTTGACTTGAGGATGAACACCACGCTTTGAGAAAATGAGATCTCATTAAAAACATGAAATATTTCACCCTAAACTACCTGGTTTGGGAAGACCTTTGGGAAGAATCACCTTCTTTGATCTGCTGGCAAGTCTCTTTCTAATGCAGCCTAGGAGGCTGTTGGTCTTCTTTTCCCCAAGAACAGGCTGCTTGTGCGTGGTCTACTTGGCTTTTTCTAGAACTTCCATGTCATCTGTAAAGTTGCTTCCCAGCTGCTTAGTTTCCAGACTGTGCTGGTATATGGGCTTAATTTTTCCCTGGGACAGAACTTGGCATTGTCTGTTGTTGAACTTCAGTTAGTTTGCTCTTGGCCCATTTCTACAGCCTGTCCAAGTCTCTCTGAATAGCAGAATACACATCTGGGTTATTCTCTCTTCATACCATAACCCCATCCTCTGCAAACTTGCTGAAGATGTGCTCTGTCCCATAGTCCAGGTCATGCAGATATCAAACATCCCAAGTTTTAAGAAAAGGTAGGGAACATCTCAAAACAGAAGGTGTGGAAGTCTGTTCAGATGGGGCATTTGAGGTTTATGAGTTTATTACGCACTCTATTTGGTTTAGATATTAGATTGCACATGTAGGATAATAACATTAGTGTAAATTCAGGAAGGTTAAATATCTGATGGTGTATACGTAAAATTTCTATTATATCTCCAACTATTCTGTTCTAACAGCTAATAGATTAATAAATATCTTAGTTATTGAGTATGAAAAGGATCAATTTTATAAGTGAATACACTACTAAAAGAGAAACTCGAATACAAATTTTTCGCAAAAGTGGTTGTCTCAATGGAAAAATATGAAAATTCAGTCTTAGATTATACAGGATTCTGTAACTCAAAAAGAAAACAGATAGATAAAGCAATTATACTCCAGTAATAGCACCTTTTAGGTTTGCAGAAATTTCTATTGTATACTCAGTAACAAGTAAGAGTATTTCAACATAAAACAAGAAGTAATTAAAAATATTAACATTTGTAAGCCGAATTTGCCAACCTCATTAATTTAACAACCTTTAAGATTATAATAATACTCTGTCCTGTAAAGCAAAATTAAATGCATGAACACATTTTTTCTCTCCATATTTCTGGGGCCAGAAGGGATCAGAATTATCCAAAAGAATACATATTTGTTCTGGCAACAAATCGAAACATATAGCAGAAATGTTGTGAATCTTGCAAGTGGATTTAATATATATATATATATATCTATTATCTTTATTTGAGAGACAGCTTTCCTTTCTGTTTTAGTGATTAAAAGAGTTCTCATTAACTAAACATACTAAAAACATACAAACAAACAAAAAATATTATGACACTGGTCTATGAAGTATATGTATTCTTAACATGCAAAGGCAGTTGTAATACAGAGAAAATGGAATTATGTTCTCCACAGTGGCATTGTCAGAAGCTAAAATCAGGCTCTTGGGAACCTGGCAAAGCCTATGCTGCTTATTTAAGTACCTTATTTAATGTATTACATATTTAAGTAAGAGTGGGGAAGTAATTGAGCATCTTTTAAAGAGCTGGACACTGTAATCTTGAGTGTATCTGCCTCACAATACTTCAGCAAGAGAAGAATCTCTCTCACCATCAGCTTGGTAGTGATGCTGAAACAAAGGTAGCCCAATATTAATGTTTAATGTGTTACTCCTAGATGATATATATGGAAATTAAGAACTCTAGAAACATCATGTTTAGGTCTTCTTGGGTCTCCAGGTTTTACTTTCTTTCTTGTATATATGTTGAAGTGTCCTTGTATTTTGTTTTTGATTTGAGGATGGACACCATCCTTTGAGAAAATGACAACTCATTATAAATAAGAAATATTTCACTCCTCAGAAATATTTCACTCTTCTGATAACTTGCCTGTCATTTCACAGCTCTAACTCTGAACTCCCTATGATAATTGTATTGATCTAAAATGACAGTCAACAGGGGAAGGGAATAAGTATTTTGGGATTTGAGCTACCAGCCTTTCTTAAACTTGAATCTGTTGGCAAGGCAACTGGAAGAAAGTTGGAAAATATTTTTAAGAAATCAACTCTCATAAGATAGTGACATATATTTAAATTACATTCATTTCTTTTTGGTGTTTATGACCATGCTGAACCTGCAAGGAAAATCATTTGTATAATACTCTTCATCATGCTTCAAAATAGCAGAGTAGTACAACTCAAATGCCTCTGTAATTCTTTTTTAGTCTTCCCAACACAAGTCTGCTGTGAGAAGCAGTTTCCCTTAGTCCTTGGCTGAGAGTCCTTAGTCTCTCATCAACATTTGACAGCCTACAAATCAGAAAGGTAAAGAGATCACAAAATTTATACTGTTAACAAATCACAGAATCACAGAATTTCTAGGTTGGAAGAGACCTCAAGATCATCGAGTCCAACCTCTGACCTAATACTAACAGTCCCCACTAAACCATATCCCTAAGCTCTACATCTAAACGACTTTTAAAAACCTCCAGGGATGGTGACTCCACCACTTCCCTGGGCAGCGCGTTCCAATGTCTAACAACCCTTTCAGTAAAGAAGTTTTTCCTAAGATCCAACCTAAAACTCCCCTGGCGCAACTTAAGCCCATTCCCCCTCGACCTGTCACCAGGCACGTGGGAGAACAGACCAACCGCCACCTCGCTACAGCCTCCTTTGAGGTACCTGTAGAGAGCAATAAGGTCACCCCTGAGCCTCCTTTTCTCCAGGCTGAACAATCCCAGCTCCCTCAGCCGCTCCTCATAGGACTTGTTCTCCAGGCCCCTCACCAGCTTTGTCACCCTTCTCTGGACTCGCTCAAGCACCTCGATGTCCTTCTTGTAGCGAGGGGCCCAAAACCGAACACAGTATTCGAGGTGCGGCCTCACCAGAGCCGAGTACAGGGGGACGATCACCTCCCTAGCCCTGCTGGTCACACTGTTTCTTATACAGGCCAGGATGCTGTTGGCCTTCATGGCCACCTGAGTATACTGTTTGTAATTCTTTTTTGTCTGGTTGGTTGTTTTCAGTTGTCGTTTGGTTGTTTTAAGAAGCATCTTCTCCTTCTCCAGGCATATTTGCTGTTTTCAAAAAAAAAAAAAGTAGTGGGTTTACATGGCAAGGTTTTGGTAGCAGGGGGGGCCATAGGGGTGGCTTCTGTGAGAAGGATCTAGAAGCTGCCCCATGTTTGGTAATGGCCCCACTGCTGACCAGAGCTGAGCCAATAAGCGATGTTGTTTTGCGCCTCTGTGAGAGCATAAAGACAGGGAAAAAACCGCTGTGCCACTCAGCAGCTGGGAGGGTGAGAGGAGTGAGAAACAGCCTTGCAGGCGCCAAGGCCAGTGAAGAAGGAGGGGGAGAGGTGCTCCAGGCGCTGGAGCAGAAGTCCCCTGCGGCCTGTGGTGAGGACCATGGTGAAGCAGGATGTCCCCCTGCAGCCCATGGAGTACCACGGTGGAGCAGGGTTCCACGCTGCAGCCCGTGGAGGAGACCACGGTGGAGCCTGTGCCCCGAAGGAGACTGCGGCCTGTGGAAGACCCCTGCCGGAGCAGATTCTGGGCCGGACCTGCAGCCCGTGGAGAGGAGACCACGCAGGAGCAGGTGACCCGACAGGAGTTGCTGCCCATGGGGGACCCAGGTTGGAGCAGTTTGTTCCAAAAGGGATGGACCCCATGGTACGGACCCATATATGGAGCAGTTCTTGAAGAGCTGCTGCCTGTGGACAGCCCACGCTGGATCAGTTCAGCAAGGACTGCATCCCGTGGGAGGGACCCCACAGCACAGGGGACGAGAGTGACCGAGAAGAAGCGGCAGAGAAGAAGTGCTGTAGGCTGACTGAAACCCCCATTCCCCCGTTCCCCTATGCCGCTCGGGGGGAGGAGGTGGAAGAGGGTGGATGGGTGGGAAGGTGCTTTTGGTTTCTTTCCTTTGTTTCTCACTTCTCTAGCTTGTTAGTATAAGCAATAAATCTTACTTTCTCTCTATGCTGAGTCTGTTTTGCCCATCACGATAATTATTGCGCGATCTCCTAGTCCTTATCTCAACCCTTGAGCCCCTTTCATCGTATTTTCTCCTCACTCCTCTTTGAGGAGGGGGAGTGAGAGAGCAGTTGTGGTGGAACTCGGCTGCCCACCCGAGTAAAACCATCACAGTGT
>MU016633.1:1755-18785 GCA_011076525.1 Nettapus auritus | reverse complement strand
AATAAACTGTCTCTATCTCAACTCTCGTTTCACTTTTCCGTTTCTCTTCCCCATCCCAGAGAGGGAGGGGGGAGGGTGAGCGAACGGCTGTGTGGTGTTTAGCTGCCGGCTGGGTTAAACCACAACATGTGTTAACTTGCAACTAGAGAAATACTGCAAGCCTTCTGTTGCGTTTTTGTGATGATTGATGTGGGCTTTTCTCCAACTGTTGTTTTTTGTTTGTTTGTTTTTGTCTGGAAGGGTTCATAACGCATCATTCTTGTTGCAGAGATAGGTATTAAACAGAGGGAGAAGTGGAGGGATGTTTGCCTGCTGAGGATGCCCCAGGGGAAGAGCAGTCTGAAATAGGAATGGGGCAGCCTGTAGTTATATGTGGACCTATCCTAACAAAAGTTCAGCATAGGAACCTCACTACATGCTCTTTCCATGACTTACAAGTTTGTTGTGTTGGCTAAACTCCTGCAAAATCCTTCCTATTTTTGTTAGAATGGAATGTACCAAGCACAGTGTGGTGGGGTTGTATCTTGAATTTTGGCAGTATGTGGAAACCCTCCTGAGCCTGGCTGGTGTATGGTGACAAACTGACAGATTACAGTGTGGGATCGCACATCATTCCTATATGCTAACGCCGGCAGTTGCTGTTCTTAGCACAAAAATGCAAGTAGAATAGGAGTGCATTTGCCCACATGGCATTGGTACCACTTTTCCTAAGGAAAAAGCACCTGCCAAAATGCAGCAGCTTCAGAGGAGCTTTTCCACAAACTGCTGAGACTTTGGTTTGATTTCTGTAAGTGGCAGCTGGAACACTTAATTTCCCAGTTCTCCACCTGCTTGAAAAATGGAACTCTTTGCAGAGAAATTGGGCTAATGGTTCTTATATCTACTTCTGAAGCATTGTGGCCTGGTTGGTTCCTTGCAGAGGTCTGCCATGCTGTGGAGCTTTGGGTTGGCAGCTCAAGTTGTGACTGCTAAAGCTGATCAAAGGATTTCAATTAGCCACATCCTGCAATGATGCTGATGGCTCTCTAGCTGGGATGTTGAATCCACACTGATCCTGGAGGTGTAAAATTTCCAGAAAACTCAAAGATACAGAAGTTGCATTTCCATACACCTTTTCTTGAAAATCAGTCTTTTTTTTCTGTTTTTGGTTTCTATCTACTGGGTACTTAGCTTTTCAAAAGCAAACTATAATTTTAGTCGGCAGACAGTATGTGTGTTCAACATGCTTATAAAATCTGTCTTGCTAGTTTTTGGAAATATTGACTATCTCCTGCTAGGGAAGTTGTGCTGTGTTTTAAGATCTTCTTTTTTTGTTTTGTCTGCTGCATCTCTAAAATAAGGAAAAACAGTAGAAAAAGAAAAACAGTAGAAAAGCAAAAGTTACTACCAAGCAAAAAGAAAGGTTATACCTGTAGGGCTTAGAAATGGTATGTTGATGTAACATTAGGTCTCAAGTGCAGCTAGATGAGAAACTCATCTTTCTATAAGGAAAAAGCTTCTAAAATGAAAATGTCATCCCTATGTATATTCATGGTAATGTAGCCCAGGGGTTACAGAGCTATATGTTTTGTACGTGCCTACAGTACATGAGACTTGTAATGGCTCAGTACTATGAGTTCTGAAATATTTCTATTTCAGATGGTGCTTCTTCTAGTTATGCAATCTGACTTGATGTGCTGAGGTGTCATTTATAGCTGGAGTCTAAAGAATGATCTACCTGAATACTTCGGTGATGTCATGGTTGTTGTCCCCCGTTCTGTATCAGGCCTTTGGTGCGGAGGTACAGGAGCAATCTCCATTTTTCCCCCAGGCCACGGAAGAGCTTGAGCAGTTACTCTAGCACCAGCTGCGCTGAGGGATGCGGCTGCTTCTGCCAAAGGGTGCAGGAGCCCTGGCTCTGCAGGCTGCTGCTTCTTTTTCACTTCTTTGCATAAACTATTAAACGTATTTCTTCTGTCAGTTGTGTTGGGAGATCCCTTCATGAGCGAAGAAAGGTGTTTAAACAGTGGCACTGTGAACTTGATGAAGAATTATACCTGCACAACCTCCTCTAGGGATTCTTCCATACCTCTGTGGGAACAAAAAAGTTGTTTTTGCACAGAGTTGCATTGTTTAGAGGGAAGGAATGTGGTACTGAGATATGCTTGCAGTGATAAGAAGGCTTAACAGACAACCTTGTAAAATGCAGACAACCAGACTCTTTAGTGCAGTTAAGCGAAAATCATGGTGTCTGAGTCAAGTCAGATAAGGGAAGAAACATTACCACCTCACAGAGTAAAGAAGTCGTAATAAATTTGTAAAATAACAAGCTGGCCACTGAAAGCCATGTATTATCTGTGAAGCATCAGCTAGGTGTTGGTAACCTGGAATACCCAGTCAACGGGGAAAAGGGGAGGGTCCCAGTCACAGAATCATCTAGGTTGGAAGAGACCTCCAAGATCACCTAGTCAAATCTCTGACCTAACACTAACAAGTCCTCCACTAAACCATACCACTTCCCTGTGCAGCCCATTCCAATGGTGTCTGCAGGGAGGTTTCTCACTCCTCACTGTCCCAGCTGCTGTTGAGCAGCAGTGTTTTGTTTTTTTTGTTTGTTTGTTGTTTTTTTTTCATTTTCTTGGATGTGCTCTCACAGAGGCATAAACTGTGTTGTTCATGGCTTGGCTCTGGACAGCGGTGGGCCCCTTTTGGGCTGGCTGAAACTGGCCCTTATCTGCCATGGGGCAGCTGCTGGATTCTTCTCACAGGGGCTACCATGGCAGCCCCCCCCACCCCCAACCAGAACCTTGGCATGTGAACCAAATACACTGGGACAGCTTGGTTGTTACTGGCCTGTAAAGTATCAGGGCTTAAATTAACTAATGAAACCCTAAATGTGATGGGGGTAGAAGGGACTGGGATAACAGTGCCACTTTTGGGGGACACCAAGCTGAGACTAGGGATAGAATGATCACTGGGCAATTATTGTATGCACCCAAGTCAGGGACTAACTTGTTGGGAAGGGATTTTATGATGAAATTGGGCACTCAAATAGTAAACTGTTAGACTGGAATAACAGTGTTATTTTCAGGCCCTGAGAGCAAAGATATATTCACCTCTGACTGGAAAGACCCTGAAATGGGGCGGAAGCAACAATACAGATGGACAGTTTTACCTCAGGAGTTTACAGGGCCACCAATTTATTTGGGCAAGTTCTAGAACAAATTTTGGAGCAATTCCAACCTCTCGAGATTTACAAATATGTGGATCATCTTTTATTGTCAGGACAGGATAAAACAGCTGTGAAGGAAGCCACTAACAAGCTATTCAACTTTCTGGGAAAACAGGGCTTGGGAGTATTGAAAACTAAATTACAATACGTAGAAAGAGAAGAGGAGGGGACCCTACAGCTGGCCTTGCCTGTGGGGTAGGAGGTAAGTGGGGAGCTGGTGAAAGGCACAGCAGGGATTCAGTCATCACGATTGTGTGCCTGTTTTTTCCAGACTTTTTAAGACCTTGGCTGGAGCAGCTGTCTTTCTGCTTCTATTCAGATCAGTTATCTGTCACTTTCCACAGACTGCAGAAATGTGTCTGTGCTTTCACCCCACGCTTGCACACACTGTGTATCTTCTGTGAAGCCTTGTACCATTTTGAATATAAAGTCCTGGTGGGTTATTCGGTATCTGTCACTAAAATGGATGTCTTAGTGCTGCAGCCACTTGCAACTAGTAAATCTCAGTTCCATTTCTAACCCTTTGTAGTCTTCCTGACCATTATTCTTCTTTCTGAGGTTTAAATTGTAATCTTGTTCAGTGGATCGGCTGGACCACTTCTTTTAGACTATGCGCTGTGTGTGTGTGTAGGTAGATGAAACCTTTCTCATCAATGATTTGGGAACTGCTTTGCTCACATGCTTCTCAAAAGTTGCTTCCAGAAAAGACTGTTGGATCTTTTCTGTCAGACTTTGGTTTCCTTCTGCATTTAGGGCCCTCAGACACGAATCCTTTCTCGCTGAGCATGGTATGATGTGTCATCTCATGCTTGTCTGATACTGTTTCTCATACTATCTCTTCAGTGTCCTTCCTGAGCTAGGATTCATTAATGCAAGCAGCTAACCTTTTGGGCTCTGCAGCATTCAGTCTAATAAATCCTGTAGAAAGTCTCTTTTCCTAAGAACCCAAGCATGGCAGTGATATTCTAATGATCATTGTTTCTCTGTCTTGTGCATTTTGCTGATTACATGGGAATGTAGGTTAATGATTTAGTATACTTGTAAGCGCACAGCTTATTTGAATACACTGTGTCTTGTCTCAGATTTTTGTTCGTATGCAGCACCAGGTGAGAACAAACCATAGTTTCTGTCTCGGTGACAAAGATTAGACCCTCCCATATTTTTAGCCAAGCTAGTTCTAGGATCACAGCTTCTTAGATCACACAGGTCTAATTCTGTTAGAGATTAAGAGATAAGGGGATTCAAATCTGCCCCAAAACATCTAAATGTTGCCAGTGGCCTGTTTGAGTGCAAGGGCCTTCACCTGTGGTGGTTGACACAGTAGTAGAGAAGTATACTACCTGAATACTCACAGTGGCTTATTCTCAGTGGTAGTAGCCCAATTGTGGGGTTTAACTTTTAATCTGAAACTTGTCTTGTGGTCAGTAGCTTCAAGCAGGTTGGGGTGTGATAAAGGGTGACTTTTAAAATTGTTTCTGAATTCTGCAGAACCAGAACATCCAGGGAGCTGTCTGAACAGATCAACCTTCTGAGAAATGAGAGAGGGAGGAAGAGCTGTCTGTGTTGCATTGGGAGCATGCTGTTAATTGAAAAGAAAAATCAATTAGGAATGTTCCTGACCAGAGAATGCATTTAGATCTGTTGTCTGGCAGGATCTTGTGGCTGATGCTTCTAAAAACAATACACCCTTCTGTGTAAAAGCATGATTTTCTTCTCATCCACATGCACGTGGTGCAGATAGAAAATATGTTGTCTCTGATGGCTAGAGCAGTCCCTCTAGCTGAGCACTATGCAGACACAGGGCTCCTGCAGGCCCTTCTCTGTCAGTTGGGGCATGGAAAGGGGTCTCGGCTGGTGATCACACTCATGGAGCAAAACAAGTGATGGTTCACTCTTACCAGCATGGCATGTACCATTTTCAAAAGGGGTCTCAGGTATGGAGAAATGTGTTCCTGTGGCACGGCTTCCCTCTGCTTCCCCTTGCTGTTGTTGGGGGACTGCTTTGTTCCACTGGCAAAATGGATTTTGGGAAGTACAGCCTGGGTCATCAAAATGCTGTTGCATCTTTAGACATAGCACTGAGCCCTAATGGTTGCAAATATGGATTTAGTTTGAAAGCACAAAGGAGGAAGGCACAATGCCTGAACCTTGGTTCTCATAGCAGCTACTTTTGGGACACGTGGAATAAGAGAGAGCTAAATAAAACATCCCTTGAGACAAGCTGTGGGAGAGAGGCAGAATAGGTGCACTCTGATCTAGAACAAGTTTTGAGATCTTGTGATTTAAGCTGTTTAATAAAAGGTGGAATAATAGTGGAAGTGAAGAGGTTTTCAGTTAGTTGTGCAGGTGATGAATGTGTAATGAGTGTTTCACAGGATCTACCTGATATGGAAGCAGGAGGAAAAAAGTTTTTCTAAGTTTAGGATTCCTAAACTCTAGGCAATCTTGCAGCAGAATTATGATGTAGTCCAGGGAAAGATTTAACTATTCCTCTTTCTCCCTGCCAACCACTTTCAGATCTGTGGGTCTGTCTAGATCTTTGTAAAGTTTTTTTTTTATCTAAGAAAAAAAAAATCAAATAGCAGTCCTGAAAATAGCTGTAGGAACACCATGTTCACAGGCTTTAAAGATGGAGGTCACCTAGCCTGTTGGAGCATGTAAAAGCTGAGTTGTTGTATTGAGTTGTTGGCATCTGATAATCCTAGGGGAAACTTCTAGCTAGTGTGACTCAATTTCTGTATATCTGCATACATCAAAAGTTAGGTTTAGATTCCAGTTTTGGTCACTATGCTGGGATTGAGGAGAATGGATATAGTAAAGGAGTTATAGGAAGTCCAACGTTTCTGGTAAAGGAGTTCATTATATGATACTTGCACTGAGATTTAACTGATGTGGATTGCTACTTTGGGATGTTAATGCAGGGCCTGATTGTATAGTCTGGAATTCTTCAAAGCACTAGTGATTCTTCTGCTGCTGCAATGGAGTAAAAAGACATACTACTCCTTTTCGGATCTTTCAGCAGAGCCAAACCCTTCAGTAGATATGCTTTAGCCAGCATATCACAAAAGCACTTCTCCATGAAAAGAATATCTTGTAGCTCTTGCAAAAACTGGGACAAAGTGATTGTGAAAATAACTGAGATGATCCATGCTGTGCATGTAAGAATTATTATGAAGAGATTATCTGGTTATGGGAGAATGCTTCATTTGGATTATGTAGCTACATATAATTTATAAGCCATGCTTCTTCCGAAAAAAGTTTCTTCATGCTGCGGTAGGAAATGTCAGATGTGAGCTTTTATTAACACTAACACTAAGGTTCTGTATTTGCAGCATTAAATTCTTTAATCTTAATCTCTGAATTGGGGGGAAAAAAATATTTAGGTAGAGAGCAACCTAGGAAAAAAAAAAAAGGTTGTCTCCCCAGGTTCACTGGTGTTACACTTCAGGAATCTGCAGGTGCTTTTGTTTTAATTTGTAGAGGTGTGAAGCTTGCTGCTTGGTTTGTGGCTATAGGTTGTCTCAGTTTGTCATATATATATATTCCACGTTTCTCAAACTCTTTTCAGTGATTAGGATTCTGGTCATTGATCAGTCTGGGTGTGAGGTAGAGGATGTATGTGCTAGTGTTGCCAAGGCACCGGCTCTGCTTTCAACTCTGCTCTATAATTTAGTAATCCACAGTGTAGACTCTAATAGTGCCAGTGTTTTCCCTTGCTTGTCCATATGATTAACCCTTGAAGCAATATTTAGTACAAATGTGCCTGTGTAGAGGTGCTGTTCAGAAGAGGTAGTGGTCAATGCCCTAGCAAAAGCCTAGCTGGAGAGGCACAAGGTGCTCATATTGGCATGAGAGATGTGTGTTTGCTGGCTTACTTTCTTTGACTGTTCTACGGTTCTGTGATTCTGTTTCATGAGCAAAAAGTTTGCCCCCCCTTTTTTTTTTTCTTAATAAGCTATGGCAGTTTGGCAATGGCTGTGATGCTAAGTGACCATTGATAATTTTGCTAAAATGAGTAGCGAAATTCAGTATTAAGCCTTCAGACTTCCCAACTTCCAAGTCCACACCTGGTTAAGAGTTTATTTTTCTTGACTGCGCTAAGTCCTGATAGCTCTAGCAAATGTTCTTACTTGGTTTGAGGGTCAAACACTTCGTTTTCGTTTCTGACTTGGGTTTTATTTTTCTGTGGAAGACTAGTCAGAATTATAGGACACGTGAGTGTGTTTTTTTTTTTTTTTTTTTTTTTAAATAGATACATAGGAACCCAAAACGAAGTCATGATGCATTTCCTTGTTGGCTACTTCTTTCCAGACCAGTTTTTTTTGTTTGGTTGGTTGTTTTTATTTATTTATTTATTTATTTTTCTTTTGAGAGAGATTTTCAAATGGCCACTGAAATCTGGCTTGCTTTATTAATGAGTAGCTGGGAGAAAGCTAAATGTTTTTTACCATAGGTATTTCCCATTGATATGGAGGCTGGTAGAAATTGCGGAAGAACCTGCTGGGAGACTTTACATAAATTCAAAATTCATTAACATCACAGGGAATTATTAGCAGTTAGTTGCAATGGTGATAAGGTTTTCATCCTGATGCACAGATCTGGGAGGCATGGCTGAGGCAGGCTTATTAAATACCACTCCAAATTTGACCTTCTGAAGTGTATTAGACCCTTGCTGGGATTTTTATTCCCTTGTTATCATGAACTTCTGGTTTAGCAGCATTGAAGAACCTGCTCTTAATGGTCTGAAACACTATTTCAGCCTGTGATCTTAATTGATAAACATTACATCCTTTATTTTTGCATAATAAAAAGGATGAATTGACTTCAGACTTGAAAAATTAAAGATACTTTTCCTTGGTTATTACTGTGGCACGGGACTTAATTCTGTTGATTGCCAGTGGTGTTAAACAAATTCTGCTTAACTGGTAAATCATACCAAATTCAATGGGCATCACTTACTGAGTATTTTGGTAATTGCAGTAGTGCTTGCCCTGCCTTTTCTTTTGAATTAACTGCCAAGATGTGTTTTCAAATGGTAATTCTAGGTTATCTGCCTGCTCTTCAGAGACAAGGCTGTTTTGCCAGAAGGTTGGGGTGCTACACCTACTGTCCTGCAGTGATGCTGAATGCTGTTAGGGATCTAAGGCTACAAAGGTGGTGAAGGGTCCAGAGGGGAAAACATGTGAGCAGTGGCTGAGGTCCCTTGGTTTGTTCAGCCCGGAGCAGAGCAGGCTGAGGGGAGGCCTCATGGCAGCCTGCAGCTCCCTCACAAGGGGAGCGGAGGGGCAGGTGCTGAGCTCTGCTCTCTGGGGACAGTGACAGGACCCAAGGGAACGGCATGGAGCTGGGACAGGGGAGGGTCAGGCTGGGTGTTAGAAAAGGTTCTTCACCAACAGGTGGTTGGGCACTGGGACAGGCTTCACAGGGAGGTGGTAACAGGACTTAACCAGGATATCCAACTCAAGATATTCTGTGATCCATCACTGCTGCCAGAATCCTCTCAAACTTCAAGAATTGCACATGTGGAAATAACATCTTTTGCTCAGTCTGCTAAGAGCTGTGTCAGTTGCCGTTTTATATTGCTGGGTCAGGTTTTTCAAAAGCTAGCTGGCTGTCTCTTTGCCTGAGCTTCCAGGTAGGTTTTGCAGTGTTTATCAGCATGACCTTCAGATAACTTAATTGCCTGCCCAGCCAAAGTCTATTGTAAGTGAGCACTGTCTGAGCTAGTTTTGTTCTAGGTCAACTGGTAAAAGCAGTGCTTGAGTAGTGAGCACATATAGTGCTCTAAATCAGAGCTATTGGTTGGTTTTCAGTAATGTCCTGCAAAAATGTTCTCAAGACAGGTCCTCTGCACATCTGTCCCTATTTGGGGTCACTTCAAGTGCTGGAGCATGGTGGGATGCCCTGCTCCCTTTGGCAGGGCAAGAGATACCTAACGGACATGGCTAATATGAGGTAAAAAGCATTTATGGTTTGGATTCAGATTAGCTCTGTTCTAAATAGTGCCAGCAGCTCAAGTCTCAGTCTTCTCTTAAATGCTAGAGCAACCAGATAGATGTCTTTTTGAGGCTATTTAAAAACCACTTTTATGTTGCAGAAATTTTATTTATAACTGGAAATGTGAAATCTTAAAGAGGAATTGTTGCTGCTGTATTTTACCGACTTATTAAAGGTTCTGTCTGAATTTGTCCTGTTTCTACCTGCTAGTGTTTACAGGTATCTTGGTAATCCAAATACACCAGGATGAAGAAATGGCTAAGAAACCGGTAGGGTTTATTAAAAATTATTTTACTGCTTGCTGAAGTGTATTAAGTGGTTCTGTAAATCTGGCCTTCTTTCAATTTAGCAGAGCACCTAGAAAGCTACCGACCATGTCCAGTGAATGTTTCAGTCTGATTAATGTCTCCTGACTCGGATCGCTGTTCTGAAGCTCACCTGGCTTTGTATCAGGAAAGAGCAAAACCTTTACTTAGAGCAGAGAGGTGTGCTGAGCAATGAGTGTACATGAGAAGCTCTATGTGGAAAACAAAGGTGTCTTCCAGGATGAAAATTTCAGTCCCTGAGTTCTCCACACAAGTTATATGGGAGGAGAGAGAGAGAGAATAATGTCTTAAGGAGCTGTTACCCCATGGTGTGCCTCCAGCACAGCAAAAGCCTTCATGCTCTCTGCTGCAGGTATTGGGCAGTCTTCAGACCTGGCTAAAAGGCAGCATGGTTTCCAATTGTGCAGTGGTCTTGAACTCTTGGTAGAATCTGTGTGTCCCCTAGCATATAGAAGACCTATAGAAGTATTTTATATTCCTTTTATATGCCTTAAGTTTAAAACAAACATAAATAACAAAAAACATAGCCATTTGAAATGGCTACATGTTTGAGGAGGTCATACTTCTGTATCATGAGGTATGAAGCATTTTACTTGCTACGAAGGTGTATATTTGTCTTGTCTTGCATCAGGAAGTTGTAGTCTGAAGAGTTTAAACTGAGTAATGTGGGAGACCATCAGGGTGACTGATGCCTCAGAGAGAGCAGCTGGTAGAAATCTCCATTAAAACATCAGAGGATGACCCTACAAACTTACAAGCAGTAGGTTTTTTATTTTTTTATTATCTTTTTTTTTTCCTGGGACATATATAGGGTGGCCTGAGCACAGTGAGATAGAGGCAAGGAAGTGCTGTGGGTGAAGATGGGGAGCTGGAAGGAGGTATAAGGGAGAGTGGGTTGGAAGGGGGAGCTGAATGGAAGGAGGACACAGGTGCAGCCCTCCTGGAAGATCACCACAGCAGCAGTAAGCATTGAGAGTAATTGTGAGGCAAGGCAGAGGGCTTAATGTGTTTGAATGTGGAGTATGCCAAATACAAGTGTCAAAGTCCTAAGTCCTGTTTTCAGCCTTTAAAAAGAGGCTTTAAGTGATGCACTATCAGGGTTGTACTTGATGTGCCTTTTTCTTTAGGAACACTCTAGTGAAAATAAATCAATTACTCTACCCGTCATTTCAGCCATACTATCTTAAAAGAGCAAATTAGTATTACCATGCACAGTTGCCTTCAGTAATGGCAAATGGAGACTTCTTGAAAATGGATGGTCTTGTAGCTTTGAGATCTGAGTGGGAAGTGCTAGTTAAACATAACTCAGTGTACCTTCAGCTATGAAAATAGAGCAAAGGAAATGACAGCTTAGGTCTGTTCTTCAGGAGCTCCATAGAAATGATAGGTCAAAACTGGGCTTTTTGTTTTGTTTTAACCTTGGCAAGCAGCCAAGCATCATACAGCTGCTCACTCACTGTCCCAAGATGGAATGGGAGAGAATGGGAGAGGTGAAAGTGCGAGAACTCATGGGGTGAGATAAAGACAGTTTAGTAAGTAAAGCAAAAGCTATGCATGCAAGCAAGGTAAAACAAGGAATTAATTCAGTACTTGCCAGCGGCAGGCAGGTGTTCAGCCACTTTCAGGAAAGCAGGGCTCACCATGCATAATGGTTTCTTAGGAAGACAAACAACATCACTGCAAATATCCCCCTTTTTCTCTTCCTTTACCCCAGCTGTTATTGCTGAGTGTCACGCCATATGGAGTGGGACATCCCTTTGGCCAGTTGGGGTCAGCTGTCTTGGTTCTGTCCCCTCCCAGCTCCTTGTGTATCCCTGGCCTCCTCGCAGTGTGAGGAGCTGAAAAGTCTTTGGCTCTGTAGAAGCGCTGCTCTGCAACCACTGAAACAAGGATGTAATGTCAGCATTGTTCTCATCCTAAATCCAGAACACAGCATCATATGAGCCTCCACAAAGAAAATCAATTCCATCCCAGCCAAAACCAGGACAATTTGGAAACTGAGTGCTGCAGTTCTCAGGTTGCTACAATTGTGTAAATGCAGTTAAAATTCATCTGTACCAGTATGTCTTATTGTTTTACCTTATTGTAGCTTTGGTTTCAGAGATAATTGCATGTCATTAGTAGGCAGGATCCATATGTGAATAAAACATGGTGTAGTTGGATGCTGGAAACTGTAACACCTCCAGGGGCTCTAATCAAATTTGGTGAACTCTGTGGGAAAGATACCATAAATAAGCAAGGTAACATACTGTGCCCATGTCTTTCTAGATACTTGCCATTGCAGGGGACTTGCTAACAGCTGTGCAGAGTTGTGCTCATGAACTGTCAGGACTAGCTTGTTCTGCTGTTGTAACCAACCCATTGTGTGTTGGTGTCTTGCCCAGCTGTCCCAGCTTTGGTATGGTTTTCTTATCCTGAGGAAGCCTTTTTGTTTTCGTTACTTTCTATGCAGCCACACAGCACAGGTGGTCTCACTGGTGTTGATAAAAGTTCTTCCACTAGCTATTGTGATTGGCTATTAAATGGAAACTTTTAGTTCAACTTCTCTTTCCATGGTGCCTCCCCTCCTGCCCCTGAAGTCAAACTGAAAGATAAAGGCAAAGCCTGTACACTTGGTTTTGTTTGAAGCTTCAGTTGGTAGGTTTCTGGGAGGAGCAGCACCTTTCCTTGAAGTCTGCATCATTACCAGATTGGCACAAAGGAATGCTGGAGATTCCCACAGCTGGTAATAGAGAGGAAATTTACCTTGCATGTTCCTCTGGGTCATTGGATCCCAGTAACTTCTTGTAAAAAGAAGAATGCCTGTGATTAGTTCTTTCTTGGGATGTTGAGCATCACTCCAGTTTTAATTTTGTCTCAGATGCTAGATGCTAGCTCTGGTGTCGTGCCAAACTTGCATTGGCTATTGGATATTTTCCTTCCTGTAGCACTTTTAATGTCTGAGATATTAAAACTGTGTCAATACAGGTATCTAAAAAATGATTGCATGATATCACTCTGGTAACACAAAGTAAATTGTAATTTAAAAAACAAACAACGCATAGTAAATTGGCTAGGTGTATTAGTGTGCATGCTTTTCACCTTAAAGAAACCCAGGTGGTAAACTAAGTGCAGTGACTAGTCTTCAGGTGCTAGGTCCTTGGCATGTGGTTAAGCTGTGTTTACATGGCTATGTAACTTAGCAGCGTTGCACCTGATGTGGTGTTGCTGCATGCTTCTGTCACTTGTTCCATAGCAAGTTGTATGGTCAGTGTTGAATGTTATAGCCAGAGATGAAAATTATGTGGCCCTATGTGCTGGGAAACTCAAGACTTTTACCCATTCCAGTGTCAGGCTGTGCCTCATGCTGCATGTTGAGCAGCTCTTCTGCTAAAGCTGTTGAAAACAAACCCAGGATGCTGGGTTGAAAGTTGCTGGTAAAGCAGCTAGCAGGGATTCTTCCTGATCTCTAGAAGAGCTCCTCTTTGTAGTCTGCAGTCTGTATCTCTTTCTCACAGCTCAGAGAAGGCTTTCTACAGATTTAGCTATGTTTGTGGTACTGGGTCAGGACTTTCCTTACTGGAGCTCAACCATGGGGTAGCCTTCACAATGCTGAATGCCCCGTGTGCCTTGAATGCAAAGGCCAGGAGGAAAAGCTGGCATTTGGAGTGTGTTCTTCAAAAGCTTTTCCACAGCTTTTACAGAATGCACTGATGCCTTGATGTGACAACATCCTATTTTTAAAGCAATCACCTCCCTTCTGGAATCCTAACGTTGTCTAGAAAATGAGCAAGAGAAATAGCAGCTTTCAGGATTTGGTATATGGATTGGAGAAATTAAGCTGCATTACAAGGTCCAGTGAACAGGAGTATGGACTGTCTCATGTCAGCCTTGTTGCACGCTTGCCATCTGCCTAATTATCCAGGTGGGGCAGGGTGGAAGGTAGATGAGGCTCCTTTGCTACCTGCAGGCTTCTGACAAGTTCAGGTAAGCTGGAATACTTCAACATTTGCAAGGCACAGCCTTCCTGTAAACTGTTCTGCTGCTTTGGTGTAGCAGGTGTGCTCTTAGCTGTACACACACACAAGGTTTTGGGCTGCCCCAAAAGCACATGTGCAATACTTGGGGTGTAGGCAGTGTGTCTGATCTGTTGCCAGCAGCTCAGAGTGTCATACCTGCTCAGGCCATCTGTTACAACCTGTTTTGCTAGCTGCAAACAGAAATGCAGGCAATCTTTTTTTTCCACCCAGTCTGGCCATGTCCTGAGGAAAGGTATTGCTTTAAAAAAAAAAAAAAAAAGGTACCCAAGCTTTATCCACCATGGGCTGCTGGAAGGGAGGAGTTGAAAAACAAAACAGTCTTTCTAATCTCCTGTGAACTTGTCTCTAGTAAAGAATCATTGAAAATGGGATAAACCTGGACAAGTGGTGGAAGGTTCTAGTTCTGTCCCAAACTGGGTAAGAGCTGCAGAAACCTCTAATGAGCAGTCGTATTTTCTGGTAAGTGGTCAAAAGTCTCTTCAAAGCTTCCAGGAAGGAGGCTCAAGGTGGTCTTAGGGTGACATGTCCCAATATTGTACAACTTGTCATCTTGATGTATTGAGAAAGTATTGGAGAAGCCGTGCTGTAGCCCTCTCCAGTGGCCCACTGGGCTTTTCTGGTCTATTGTTTCTCTCAAAAAAACATTGCATAAGAAGTTAAGTAGTGATTTCCATTTTCCAGGGCAAGAGTGGAAGACAGTAGAAAACCTTTAAAGCCTTTTTCCCCAAAAGAACTGATCATTCTTTGTAAAATTTAAATTTCCTGTATGCAGTGTTGGATTAAGAGTATGACAATTTTGTGGTGCTGTATCTTTATCCTCATCTAAATAACCATGCCTGTTAGAAAAATAGCTTCTGAACCAGATAGCTGTCCACAAATGTCAGTTCTGTGTCAACACAAAACCTTTGATTGGATGTGCTCTCGGTTAATATTGATTAAAATTGCAGTCACAATTGAGCAGAGTCTGGTGATGGTGCCATTGTGTTGCTATAGGCAACCAACACATTGTAAGCTTACTGAATATTAGATTACATTTTAATGTTTCCATGATCTTTCTGGTAGAAACAAGGTTTCTTCCTATAGATGAAGAGAGCTCTGACAGCCATGTGAGTACACAGAAATAATTACGAACAAGATCAGGGATTTCTATTTCTGTTCTCAATTGATTATTTTTTTAATGCCTTTCCATGGTGGAACAGGTTTTCTGTTTAAGTCTCTCTCCTTTGCTTCCTGAGTGGTCAGGGGCAAACGTATTAGAGCCATGCATTGTTCAGCCTGTGTCTTAACTCAAAATTCACTTTTTAAACTTAAGTTTCAGCAGTGCCTCAGATTCTGGCTGGTCTCTCCCCATGGAGGTGCTGGCCACCTTCCAGAGAAACCAGCATTGCAGCTGAGGACAAAACAAGACTAAATGAAGAGATTGCTTGTGTCGACTTTCATTTGGAGCTCAGCAACTTGTGGCTCTTTGTGAAGCAGGGGGGGTTCTCCAGCGAAAACAACCCAGAGGAAAATTAATCTTATCCTTGCAATGATATCTAAATAAGCAGTGTAGGAAACCTCACGGGTCCTAATCTCTAGACACTTGTTTCACAGACAATCTCTAATGTGTTCTTACAGCACTGATTTTTGTCTTTATACCCTCTGGCTGTTCTCACTGATGTGAGATGGTAGTCAACAGTCACCATAGGCTAGATGCAGACTTTTGGGACAGCAGTGTGACATCAATATTCCTTGTTCTCCCTGAATAGCCACCATTCCTCTTGTTCTTATAGACAGGATGTTACAAGCTGGCTTAAGATGGGATGTACAATTTTGAAGCCATTTCACTTTTATGACCAGAAATATATTATGTACCTGTACCAGAAATCATAATATTTCTCTAACAGTTTTTCCTATGTGATTTCCTTAATGATATGGCAGTGTCTTTCGGCCAATTGAAATGGGATGCAACCATCTCTTTCCATATGAGCGGCACTTTTTTTTTTTTTTTCTAATGGCTTTCTTAAATCTTTCATGAAAGAAAACCTACTCTTGTCCAGTATGGGATCAGTTATTATTTAGGCAGTCCTTGGCTTCATGGTGATGATGGCTGTTAGAACCACATGAGAAAATGAATGGGTCTGTGGTGCTGTTCTACACCCCCAGGAATATCTGAGGGTGTGTTCATGCTGTGACCATATCAACTACTCCAGCAGAGTGCAGAGTTTTCTGAACTGGAGTCAAACTAAGCACCTCTATCCAGGCACCCCAGTATGGAGCCCAGCAGGAGTAAAAGATCTGTCCCAGAAGCAGGCAAATTAGCCTTCAGTGAACTTCATGCTTTTCTGATTGCACAGTGAAAGTACACCTCAGGTAACTTGGTTAAACCTAAGCAGAGTTGTCTTTCTGCTGCATGGCAGTAACTTAGATAGTAGCAAGTAGCTCAGAGCTCTGAATGAATGTATATATATTTAGCTACATGAAAGAGATTTGCCTCGAAGGTATACAAGAGTGCATGCTGGCCATGCACAGATTGTACTGCCTCATGGTTATAAGTCCTTTTCTTACTAACATATTCAAGCTACTTCCAGTGAGGTTACTTGCTAGAAGTCTGGAGGGAGGTGTTTTTTTCACGTTCACTTAGTCAAATTGAGTTTTATGGGTTCTAAGGGATGTGTTTTGTAGGTAACTTCAGAGAGGCAGTGTGGAAAGCCAGGCACATGTGGTTTTGCTTTTTTAAAAAGGAAAAAAAAAAAAAGGGGGGGTTAACTTGACTTACCTTAACAGTCATTTGGTGAACTGAACTGCAATTACACTTTCAAGCAATATCTGAGCCCTACAGGATATTGTGTAGAATTTCATGGCTTTCCTGTTTGTGGAAGGTAATGACTACTGGGGATACTCTCTGGAACTCTTGCCATCCATTTTCAGTGCCGCTGTTGCTCCCTTCTAAAATAAATTGTCAGGATGATGTTTCAGGAGAATAGCTTGTGCATCCTCCTGCTGCTGGAAAAGTATCTGAGAACAGGGCAAGCTGCGTGGATTCGGCCTGTGGTATCTGTCCTGTTCTTGAAAGCTTCTTACTCAGTAGGTCTATTTTTACATGGTTTTGATTTCTGCAGGGACTCCTGCACACATGCCTCCACAAACACCATCCCTCGTCCGTGTACCACATTAACATGAAACATACTCCTTCACAATTACTACTTTCTCAGATTCTTCACAATTATTACATTCATAACAATCATCCAGTCCATGTTTTGCCTGTTACTTTTCTCAACTATCGTCCTTATCTCAAATTCTTTGAGCCCCACGTTGGGCGCCAAAAAGGACTGGTGGTTTTACGTGGGTGGGCGGCCAAGCTCCACCACAACTGCTCTCTCACCCCCCACCCCAGGCAAAACAGACTCAGCGCAGGGGGATAGTAAGATTTATTGCCTATTACTAACAAGCTAGAGAAGTGAGAAACAAAGGAAAGAAACCGAAAGCACCTTTTCT